>LJJS01001739.1:3736-47528 GCA_001447215.1 Diaporthe aspalathi
ACCCCGATCAGCAGGTTTAGAGGACCCAAGGAACCTTGATCATTACACCCAACCTACGAGGCTGCCACTCAGTGCGGCGCAGCAGACAGAGCCAATCACGAAAGCGGCAGCGCGGACCGCATCACACACATTACAATACTAAAAGTGGTGAGGGAGTTTTGGGTGCCTTATCCAACAGCTAGGTCACTGAAGAAAAAGGCACCCGGAAACGGCCCTGTCAAAAGGCCTGAAGTACCCTGTTAGTCTGTCACTTTCGCCGCCCCTACGCGACCCGTTTTCTCAGGACATCCCTGCACCACATGTACTCTATTGTTTACTCCCCTTCCCTCTAGTCAGCAGCGAACAACTCGTCTGGTCCAAATCTAAGCCAGCTTGTCGCAGTGGGTCGTGTTCTAGAACGGCAGTTTACAAGGAATCTATTACGCGAAGCAAAGGCGCGGGGGCACCCGAATAGCACTGACTTAAACCATACTTCGTACAATCAATCATAGAGGCCACAATGGAAAAGATTGCATCTTGCTAGAGTCAGATTCCTGCGGCGCTTGAGGGCCGACTGCGCAGGACCTTACCTGCCGCAAGGCCAGCGTACTCGCTATCGCTCTACCGGCGCACTGCCTGATCCCTGCTGATTGCTTATCTCTGATCACTACCGCTGAGCCCTTTACGGGATCTCAATCCGCGGGCCTTGGCTATGGCGTCGGCTTTCCCTGAATCTCGGGCCATATTTAGAGCTTAATTCAGTTTCAATTTTCAGGTTATGGCAATGAGGGAAATGCAGTACTGTACAGTCACTAGTGAAATCGGTGTCCTCCCTTTACGCTCTGGAAAGGTCTCTGCGCATGGGCTGTTTCCCAAATCGGCGCTTACGCCGTGCCTGCTCCAAGGTAATGAACGTGACTTGCAGCTTTGATGAGAAGCAATGCCTGAGGAGTTGACAAATCGAGGCTGACACACTGACACGGTCAATACTAGTTGTTCATCTCAAGCAGTAGCTTGACGACAAATTGTCCCACTCCCAGCTGTCTCTTGGTGCAGCAGAATCCATCCATTCTTATCCTTCCCGTCAACCTCTGCGCGGTTCTCAAGCAATATCTTGATGACGGCCTCATCAATGTTCTCAGAGGCACAGTGTGTTGGCATCCATTCGTCCTCATCTTTCACCTCCATCTTGGCGCCCTTATCAGACAACAGTACACCACACGATATAGTCATTAGTGGCGTGTTCCCGAGTACTGACGCTAAGCACTGTATACTGCCACCAAATGAGTAACGTGTGAAGAACTTCAACTACAACCAAGGCAGTCGAAAACTGCCAACCAGGAATGAATGGCAACTAGCTAAGATATACATAAATTCCTTCATCCAAACTGGAATCACTTCAGACCAAGACAATCTTTTGATCCTTAAAATCCCCATCTTTACCAGATTCCCGTATCCTTGGGTCGTGGAAATATCCATGCCCAACCAAGGCATATTCTGTGTTCTCTGCTCCAGAGAGTGGCCGAACAAGGAATGGGAAGGGGCCACCACGAAACATGGCAACGCGGTCGCCTTTCTTAGTCCCTCCTGGCACCAGACCAAAGCAGCCATTCTCCGTAATACACCAGCTTCGGCCAGATGCATTTAACAAGCCGTCTCGCATGAAATCGCGCATTTGAGGGAGCCAGGGGGAAGTTGCTGAGTTCCCTCCAGACGCCAAGAAAATCCCATGGCCAAAGATCGCCCACATGCTCTGCCGAATACGATTCACCTCAGTAGGTGATTTAGACCCGTTAATAGAATCGCACAAGAGATTCTGAAGTACAAGTTCTATAGCCTCGTCGCCATCAATAGGCGGTTCTTTGGTGACTAGTAAACGACCGCCTTCCTTGAGAAATCCGAGCACATCATGATACATGACTTTCATGAAACCATGAGGCAACAGACTGGCTGTATGATTGACAGTGTCGGTCAGTACGCCGTTGACCAGAAGTTTCGAGTCGAAGCAATGCATTGTCGGTGCCTCTGCTTGACCGGTTGCATAGGTGTCAAAGTTGGCTGTGATAGAGCTTTCATCCATGCTGCGTGACCAATCCTAGACACAAACATTAGTTGGAACTATCTTCTTACAAAGCAGCGTAGATGAATAGCTGACCGGAACCCAGGTAGGGATGTCAAGTGTTTTAGACATCCTACTATCAATTTGGTAGAGCATTTCTATGCCCTCACCCCTCTCAACAAAACATCGGGCAAAGGCCTCGTAAGTCGCCTCAACGCTCTTCGAATAGCTGACTAGATGATAGAAATCCGGTCCGTCAGAAGCAAGACCGAGCATGCCGTATATCTTATCACGCAAATCAGTCGCGGCTGTACGTCGGGCATAACGCATCATGTCAAGCAGACAGGATAAGTTTGCGTCGTGTATCTTCAAACCATGTATCAGACGTCGATGGTGCATCATATCGACAAATCCAGAAAAGCTGGTCGAGTCCTTTGCTGCAGCTTCAGACGGGTCCTTTGGAAAGTAGTAAAATCCCCGATTGTTGCTGTACGTATTTAGAAACCCGATGCAATCGGATATCAATTTTGGCTCGACGCTGACATCTGCAAACCACAAGGTGATCGTCTTTGCGAGAGAGAATTCCTGAACAATCCAGAGACGCTGAAAATATCGCGAATCCAAAAACGATCTCCATCGCGCCCAGATGGGGTCATCTTCAGGCGGAATGCCTTGGTCTTCGAGGCTTCGAGTTGCGGAACTGGGTAAATGAATTGACTGGATGTGGCTCCTTTCGTCGGACTCATAATTTTGCCATTGTGATTCCAGAGCGGACATAATTTGACCGTCCTCTTGAGAGCTGGTCACATGCTCTCCTGGCTGAGATGAGGAGGAAGATGGCTGGCGAGAATCACATGCGTTGCCTGCATTGATGATAGCCTGACAGAGCCGCAAAAGTTCCAAGCCTCCTGATTCACCCAGGTAACCAAGATCTGCATGTATGTGATCGGCCTGCTTATAGATCCGTGCCATGAGTTTGACTTGAGCCTCGCGTTCAGCCATACTGGCTTGGTTGATGCAAATCGCATCTATCCATAGCACGCGACCCTCAGGTAGCATATGTCGTGTTGTAGCTTCCAGATTCTCGCGGGCCAGATCAGGTTGAGAGGTGCGGGACAGATCGAGAACACCTATTCGTCGTCGCAATCGTTTTAAGGCCATGTACAGGTTGTGACCCACATAAAATATCATCCCGTCAAGGAAAATTTTGTAAGGATTGCTCTGGTCACCCCATACATACGACAGAGCCGAGTACCTCTGGAAAGAATGAAGGTCGTGATCCTTCTCCGGATGGAATCGTAGTGTAGGTACCGTGAAGCCTTGGATCAGCTCGCCGTCTTTGACAACCATATGGCACACCCTGTTTCGCGCCGCAGAAGGCCTTTGTCGCCCATGAAGCTCCCAGTCAGCGTCCAGATCGACGACAAGGCGCAAACAGTGAATAGGATCATCCCCTTTGCCGGGGGCCAGCACTATGACCCGGGTTTGCGTGTCGGTGGCAAGGGGGGAGTAGGGGAATTCATCGTTTAAGCCCATCGTCTTGTCAAATCTTTGAATGGATGACAATTTGACGAAAACTGAGGCCAAAAGTGAGAAGGGCGGGGTAAAGAGTGTCTCTGGAGAAGTAGGTGGGTGAGTCGTCGCCACCTAGCTGCGCCACCCAACAGCCGGTTGCCTAATATATGTACCTGACATGGTTGATTAATACCTCCTCGATTAAGAGACCATGTTAATGTACACCTGCCTGGTTACTATCTAGCAGTTGGGAGAGGTACTGAGACTTGCTAACTAGGTGCCGCCGTGGACCTACCTATAAGGCTGCCAGTGCGGCGCTGTAGACATAGCCAATCAAGTAAGCTGTAGCGTTACCGCATCACAGGCATTACAAGCTGGGAAATGACTGCGAAGTTCGTCAATCGGCACCTAAAACGCCTTGCACCAAATATGCGCCTGTCTTGTAACCCCCGCAAGCCTGATGCTCAAAAACACAGTAGTAAGCTAGGGCAATGCTGCGAAATAAATACGCTGTAACAAGCACCCACCCCTCCGAAATCTTACAACATACAGTCTTCGACATTATTCTGTTTTTTTTTTTTGAAACATCAAGAACCAGTCTTCCTGGGCTGAACGGGATCCTCCGAGGTACCATATTATACTAGACCAGCGGCTGTTCGGCAACACAAGCAACTCATCAAAGCTCCACCACACTAAGAATACTATACCAAAATTAGCACCATCAGACACAATCAATGCGGTGCGTTGCTCTTCCTAAGATCGAAACGATTTCGAGCCGGGCATCTGCGTCTCAGCCGGGCCAAACAGCGGATCGGGAACCCCGAGAACATAGTTGTAAAAGTCCTGTAGGCCGCTCTGCCCGTCGCCAAGCCCTTCCATGGTCATATCCCACGCTTGTGTGAACCCATCGAGCAGGTTGCCGGGGTCCATGTCCGGGCCGAAACTGAGCCAAGGTGCAGGTGTGCCGCCGAGGAAACCATGTTGGTGAGGATGTGCCTGTGCTTGCGCTTGCGCTTGCGCTTGGGGGGTTGGGGGTGGTGGCATATTGCTGTGTCCACCGGCCGTGCTCTTTTGATTAGGAGCGGCCTCGTTCGGAGAGGAACGAGCCCACGCTGTGGCAGCGCCCGTATTGTCTTGGCCACTCTGCCTGAGTTCGCCGGCGGCAGCTTGTGTCTGTGAATTGCTTGAGGCAGCCTGGTTGTGTGTAGCTGCCTCGGATAGAAGCTGCAAGGGGTTGCTGCTAGCCTGGGAGTGGTTTTCTGCTTGGCCGGGCCCTGTCACATCCGCTGTGTTGGCGGTTCTGGCTTCGTCACGCCTCGGCTGGCCCTGGCTGGACCTGAGGAACCACGCCCGCACGACAACCGCAACGGTGAAAAAGTTGGAAGCTGGATGGTGTTTGTGGTTGGCAGAGACGACGCGGTACTTCTCGACCAAATTCGATAGATGCTGTTCGACCTTGAGGCTATCCTTGTCGATGACTTTACCCAGGTCCGACGAGGGATTAGATGCGGCGGAATATATTTTGATGAGAATGACCGTTGCATAAGACACCCGTACGAAGCTGAAAACAGGGAGACACCTTATACTCTCTGGGTCCATGCCCAAGAATGTCTCGAATATCCCATCAATGGCCGTGAGACAGGATGCCAGGGCGCTGGTGTAGGCTGGAGTCAGTGGGGCGCTACCGGCAACGCTCTCGGACGCGAACGGTCCCCTGAAGGCATCGACCGGATCCGTCTGGAGAGCAAGCTCGTGCATATATAAGCTCAAAGTGTGAAAACTAAACTTGAGCGACGCTGTTGAATGTTAGCACGCCTGATATTGGCAGATGACGGCGAGCAGGCGCACTTACGCTGCATAAGCTCCGCTGGAACCTGCGTCTTGTGTTTGTCGAGCTCCCGCTCGAAGCTCCTGATCCTGTGCTGCGTCATGTGATCTGACAAGTTGACCGAGACCGAAGGGTCGTCCATGCAGAACTGGAAGCCAATTTCTTCCACCAGCCGATGGGTCCACACGAGGTGGCAGAAGTACTTGTCAGTGGGCGCGGCTTCAGGTGAAGACTCGAGAATGTCCATGCACTCTGCCATGAAAGACGTCCATCTGAGCAGGAACGGCCGGTGCAGTGCCATGGCCGTATTGACAGTCATGTAGTAACACAGGAGCCAGGTACGTCTGGCTTCGATGGTAGTCGGGTCTGGCTGAGAGCTTTTCCTGGAAGTTTGTGCACACCCCCACGGGTTTGGTTTGCTACCTCTGTGCCTAGGCTTGCCCAGGCCCAGGTCAATGGCCATGATCATGGCCATGTGTACGAATTGGTAGAACTTTATTTCCTCCGCGTCTTCTGGTGGCCGGTTCCACATGACGGCAACCTGCAAAGCTTGAACCAGTTCGATACTCTTCTCGCCATTGACGACGATCCGGTCGGCGAATGTCTGCGTGAGTTCTTTGAAAGCCATACTCTGGACCTCGGGCGAGCCCAAAGAAGCAGCGGCCACGATGGCAAGGAAAAGGACCGGTTTTGTCCTTCTGAGCTCATTGGCAGTCAAGGTTGGGGGGAAGACGACACCGGGTAGGTGGGGGGCCATCTGATAATTGTAACGGTGCAATAGCTGAGAGGCCTCGTCGATAGTGATGATACCGCGGTCGACAAGATCAGAATACTCATGGCTCCTGAAGGATGCTGCAGTGCCGTTGCTATTTTCAAGTGGGCCGGTGTGCTTCCTCTTGTGGCCGGCCGGGGCTACTGGTGTCGCAGAGCGTACTGCATTGGTTCCGTCAACAGCGTTCCAGGTGGGAGGAACGCCTGTAGCCCCGGGTGCGCCGTAGTACCCGGTGGCGGCGTCGGGATGGGAGGGCAGAGGGGTGCCAGGCTGGGCAGCCTTTGTGGCGGTCAGGGTGGCCGTCAGAGCATCAATCTTCTTCTCCAACTCGGCGACCCTGTTGTCCGTCTTCTTCTGGCGCTTCCTGGTGGGCTGGGTGATGATGCAATTCCGGCCAGCCTTGGCGCATCTCTTGCAGGCACCGTCAGGGTCATCGGCGACAGGCTCGCAGCGGACCTTGAGGCCTCGGCATGCCTCGCAGGCCCTGGCCTTCCTGGGATCACCGCCTGCGCCGTCATGGTCGCCCGGGTGGTCATCATGAAAGACAGCTGTGTTTGATGATGCCGGGAAGGGGTGTGCAGATGCATGTGCGTGTGCGTGTGCGTGTGTGGGCGGCTGCGAGTAGGTGTTGTGGAAGTGGACGCCGTGGCTCACGCGTTGCAGCTCGGGAGACGGGAAGTTGCTCGGGGCCTGGGCAGAGGCGGAGGCAGAGGATGCCGCATGGGCGGCAGATGGAGCTCCGCCCTCGCCCGCTCCCGCAGCCGCAGCCGCAGCCGAGACGGAGCCGTTGGTGTATCCCGAATGTCCGGTCCCAGAGCCGGACCCGCTGGCTGTGGGGTTTGGGTCTGGGTCTGGGTATGGGTTTGGGTTTGGGTGTGCGTCTTGGTTTTGTCCTTGGTTTGGAGCGGTGACGGGACCAGAGTTGAGAGTAGAAACGGATGGTGACGGAGACGAGGGCGAGGATGCCAATGAGACGGGTTGGGGCACAGAGACGGAGATTGAAGAGGAATCGTGAGGGCTGCGCAGGCGTGGATCCAAGGCGGCGGAATCCATGGTCGATGATGGGTTTGGCGGCGGCAGCTACAGTAGCAAGTAGCTTGCTTACTCTCTGAGCATGACAGATGCGGGCATGGCGGCACCGGGCAGGCAGACACACGACTGGGCTCTCAGCTTGTCTTGTCTCGACTCGGGCTCTCTGGGTTCCGGCAGCTTGTTGGATCGGACCACGGCGGTTGTGAGGGAGGTAAGTCCGACATAAGACGGCGATCCATGGCCCGGCCGCCGATGGTCCTCTCTGCAAGTACTGACTATCTTACGTAGACCATCTGACAATCTGCAGTGAGGGGACTCAGGGGGAGGGGAGCACGGGCCACTTCCCAGCCCCATCCCCACCTGTTTCCGATGTCCCACCCCAGCACTTGAGGTGCCGCTTCACGCCCCACAGTCCCAACCCGAACCCTAACTCCAACCCCGCTCGCGCCGCACCAGCTGGGCCAGCTGACCCTGGCTCGTGCCTGGCCCCTTGTTGGGCCGTTAACGCCAGCCTCATCTCCCGTCGAAAGCGGCACGGCTTATTAGCCTATTACGCAACCGGCATTAGCGCCCCTGCCACCCGCTATATGACTGACCACGAGACGGTCACCTCCTTCAAACGCATTTCTCTCTTCATCTTCTTCCCACTCTCATTTCGCAGACACATACAACACTCCTTCATCTTATCACCACATACATGCCTACACTACCAGCGCTGCCTATCCTTTTCCACACATTCGCCCGCATCCTCCAACCTCAACAACAATGGGCATCGAAGTCGGCCTCTACACCTCCAAGCGGTGTTGCCTGGGAACCTGACCACCCTGTCACGTCACTGTTCCTGTCTCCTCGAGAGGTTCAGCTTCGGGGTTCAGAGCCAACCTAGAGACGCATTTCTTTCTTGGGGTCGCTGTTCTGCACCGCTCTGTCCCAACACACGGGCGAGACCAAACAGCGGCGCCTGTCCGGGGCGGCCACTGCCCTTGCAGGCCTCGTCCCGCAAAGTGTGAGAACTTCTGCTCGACTGCGTCTACATCGTTGCACCGAAATCAACACTCGGTTCCGTCACGACCAGCGAGACAACGGGGTTGCCGGTTCCCCACAACCGAGCTGACATTCTCGGCCGGCCCCAACAGCTACCGACAAGTCACACCAAGGCAACGATGGGAGTACTGCACTCAACCTTGCTCCCCCAAACGTGGCTGCTACCACGCCGGGAGGACAGGACACGAGACGCACGCAAGGAAATCCATCACGCCACAAAACTCATATCGAGTACAAACACTGGAGCACTGAGGTCAACGGAGCAGAGCTCGTCGCACGTACTCACCACCCGACCTTCCGAGTTTGAAACACGGACAGCGCTACAGAGCGTCATACGGACACTTGGATAACGAGGTCAAAGAGGAAACGTGACCGACACACACTCCCGCATCCAATCGTGCCAAGTCTGAATCACGGCTCAGATGACACTGACTGAAGCGCCCGAGACCAATACTGCCACGGCGACCCCGAGCGATGCCGTTCTGGCGGACGCTCACACTGCGCCTAACCGTTCGGCACCGTCCGTTCACCTTGAGAGCATGCAAAGGTCGGAGGCTATCATGCCAGATCCCAGACGACCGGTGCCAATGATAAAGCCAAGCCGCGGAACCGAGTAGTCACGTTAACTGTGCCAGGCCACTGAACTGTACAAGCCGAGAGCTTGACGGCCCAGCCGTCGCTCTTCTTGACAGTTTGCCACAGCCATTGATAGGACCTCTCGGCTACGCGAGCTCCCCTCAGGACTAAAACTCCTCCATGACCTCACCATTCCCGAAACGCTGCGATCGCCATGTGGTCGCTTCTGGGGCCACTGGGATCTGGACGTTGGGAATGGTGGGCGCCGGGAGGAGTAGGAAAAGTCATAACAAATATCAGGGGGTCCAAGCCCCGACACTTAGCCGGTCTATTGAACGAGGAATTTTGTGTCGGGGCGGTCCTGGACTCCCCGAGCGAGAAAACCCTGTCGCTGTTGATTCATTCATCGACATTGAAGAGGAAGATCCTTCAGTGAAGACGTGGTACCGAAACACACTCCTTCCTCTCACACGAAACGAGGTTCGGGTGGCGGTGACTCGAGCCGGCGGAGCCTTTCTGCCGAGGAATTCGGTCACTGCAGCCCGACTGCCCTGGAATGTGCACAAGAGGGAGGAGCAGAGCACACTGTGCATTTGTGAGGCAGCCAAGTACACTGACGGCCAAAAACTTTTGCATTGGTACTGCTGACATCCCCATGTGGGGAGACAGTGGAGCGCGGGCAGACCGCACACGGCCGCAGCGTACGTGTCGTCGTCGCCGCCACCTTTTTTTTGGCGGGATCGCGCCTGGGAGTGGTGTTTTCGTCGACAGCCTTCGTCACCGGACCCCAGCAGTTCGCCACGGAGGGGGCGCAGGTCCTATCCTAACGACGTTCTAGTCTGCCGGCCAAAGACGACGGGCAAGTCAACGATCCCCGCCGCTTCCGGGCCGCGAGAGAGAGAGAGAGAGAGAGAGAGAGAGCAGGTTACCTTCCGGGGGGCTACATAAACAAACCAGCATCGTGAATAGCAGCACGGTGCCGTTGTGTAAGCAAAAACAACCCACTCGGGTGGTGTTGGGCTTTACACGGTTTTTCATGAACGAGGCACAAATGAGGCGAGGCTCGACGCCAAAACATGTGTGACCTGCGGCCTATCTATCTTGGCTTTTTCGTCCCCGCTCTGTCCAGAAATGGCACAACGTTGGTATAGAGAAAAGAGGATAAATGGAGTCTGGCCGTCGGGGCGCGCGCGCGCAAAACTCGTTGCGGGTGTTGGTGGTGCGGTTGTACCCCGAGTAACGAACGGTGCGCTCGCGCTTCGCGCGCCAGACTCTGGGTTTAAATTCCCTGGTTGGGCGACCAACCTCATTGGGATCGTGGCCTGGTTTGCCGCGACTCGAAGAGGTCTTTTTTTTTTTTTTCGTCCCTTCTTCCTCTTCCTGTCTTCCACTGAGACTCGCCTATTCGAGGGGTGCGCAGCATCAATGGCGGGGACGGGCGGTTTGTTCTTGCGGTCCGCTTCAGTCGAGTGGTCGTGTCCCAAGGCGACGCGGTTGACATGGTCCGTCGGTCCACAGAGATGGCAGGGTGTGAACCCAAGGAAGCACTCTAGCTTAAGTCTCGAGGCTAGGTTTACGACGTACGGGAACTCCACTGGCTGGCTAACCTGGCATGGTCACCGTCGGAGTAAAAAAAAAAAAACATGAAGCATCAATTGACAATCACTTCTCATCTTCTCATCAGTGATATAGTTATGTGTATTCAAGGCAGTAGGTAGTAGCAGCAGCAGGCCGGTCGCGGAGCTGGATAGGGAAGAGGACAGCCGCCGCCAACACCATCGAACTCCTTGCGCAAATCAAAACTGAAATGAAAACAGCGCCCAGCATGGGCGCTGTGGTGGACAAGCCTCGCCGGCACCCCACACTCCCGAACAGAACCCGCTCTATGTCTGCTCAACTCCGAGCCTGGCTGCGATATTGGTGGTGCAAGGTAGGTAAGGACGCATATATTTGTGTTTTACATGTTGCCGTTGCCTCCCATTTTTGTCGTTACTCGACCCATTCCTTCTTTCCCTCCAGGTATCATGGATATTTCCAAAGAATAAGAAAGCTTCAGACAGGGAGAAAGAGAAATACAAGGGAAAATTCCGGAAGCAATCAACGCCAATGCTTCACGCCGTTCTGATGTTGGTATCATCCGCGGGGGCCGGTGCATGTGCGAGTCGAGTGAGTGTGATTAGCCAATTATTAGTGTGATGGATTTATCGGTATCCAACGATTCGCTACCGCTATGGCGCCAGTCCCTAGGTGTGGATATGCTTAGTTGACTGCCGGATTTTGTTGTGTTTGCGCGGCGTGTGTTCATGGGCTAGCAGCCTCGAAGACCAATGTCAAAATGTTCGTGCAGGGGGAGTGATGTGCGAAGGGCGGGAAGGACTGCGTGGTATCTCGGATGACAAAGAGAATTGAGCCAATTCGCGTAAATTCATGCTCCTTGCTGGCGGTGCTTCATTCAAGAGCAGATGCTGAGAGTAAGGCATTCGTAAGATTTCGTGTACGTAAATCAGAATTGAGGATCTTCCCTGAGGCGACCCATGGAGCTCTGTGGCGTGAGGCCTCTCGGGACACCCATCATCATGGAGCTTTCTCGACGACTGGCGCGGACGGACTGTGGTTGATCGTACGCAGCACCAGTCTCGTATATAGGCCGATCATATCCCGGATTGACCATCCGCTGCTGTGACGCATAAAACTGGCCGGCGTCAGGACCCGGCGCCATCAGCAAGCCCTCATACGCAGGACGAACATGGATATTCGCAGCACCGCCATTTTGCTGCGCCAAATATGACGGCTCGTAGATGCGTTGCTGGACCAGGGGCGGTGTCGGTGTGGACCTGGCTTGCGTGAACCCACCAAGTGGGTTCAGGCCGGCAGGAGGTGGCGTGTTGCCCCTTCGTCCCTCTTGGAGGGCTTCCGCAAGGCGATGACGGTGGGGGGATTCTCTGGCTGCGCCAGATGTTGATGGTCTTGGAGGAGGAAGGTCAAGAGCGGGCTCCCGACCACGCTGTTCTTCGAACGACCCTGGTGCGGGAAGTTCGTACTCCTCCGGGACAATGCCGAAGATGGCCTCATAGTTCTGCAGGAACAGGGCAAAGACTGGCGCAGGGATCGTCAAGGTTGGCGAGAAGACAATGCCAACATTGCGGACGGTCATCTTGTTCTGGTCGGCGTGATTGATGACCTTGATCAAGAAGGCAATCAGATACTTCAACAATGTCGCGTTGGCCTGTGGGAGCCTCGTGACGAGCTCGCTCAGCGCCCCAATCTTCTCAGCCTGGCTGCTCATCTCCGTCACTGCCACGAAGTCCAAATGGAGGTCCCGGGTCAGGATGCTGGTCGGCAACTCTCGCAAGTAGGCCTTCAGCATTGAAGCGACCGCGTGGATGTCGTGATATTGTTCATCTGCGAGCAGGTTGACGTCACCCTCATTGTCGAAGCGCTCTTTCAGCGACTTGATGACAACGTTCGAGCCGCTGAGACGGAATATGCCCTCTTCTGTGATGGCACCCTTGGCATCCAGGTACTGTATGCAGCGGTAGACCACAGCAGGCAGCGGCACCCGTGTGTCCCTGGGGTGGTTGTAACGCACAGCTTCAGCAAGAGGTGCGCCGAAGGTCCGGCGAACGGGCCCAGAGTAGACTTCCCTCGAACCCGAGGTACCCGGAGACCCAGAACTCTCACCAAAGAGGGAGTCAGTCCCGTCGCTTGAGGACCTCTGCTTCGGCCCAAAGCCGAAGAAACTACGCTTCTTGGCCTTCTTTTCGTCCAAGCCGGGAGGAATGTTGAGGCCGCCCATCTTGTTCCCCCACATCGACATGTCAGAGATCACTTGTGGGTCTCGAGGAGCAGAGATGCTGTAGGACTGCTGGACCATTCCTGGCGCCGGGGAAGGCTGCGGGTAGTCGTGTCCGCCCATTTTCGGGACATCACCTTGTTTCGTGGCTTCGTAGCTGACACCGATCAGGGCGTCCTCGCCGTCCCTGGACTGTTGTTGCTGGGGGCGGGAGTGCGTCTTCTTCTTTGCATTGGCGCCCTTCACATGGCCCTGCGCCGAGCCTTGTCGGTCGTGAGTATGATCGCGTTTGCTGTCCTCGTCCACGTCTTTGAAGTTGGTCCACTGCAACAAGACCTCTACCCACTGATCGCGTTCTCGGTCGCTCTCGGCGCAGAGTACATGTTTGGTCATGGCACTAGGATCCTTCTTCTTCGGTTCCAGAATGAGGAAGGCGTGACGGTACTGATTCTCGGCTTCGTCCGTGGCGCGAGCTGACGATGGCTCGTCGCCGCCTTGTTGCGACTGTCTGCCTATTTGTGCTCCTGGAAGTTTGATGGTTCCTAGGTGTGCTCCTCCCGGTGTCTCGAAGTACTTCAATTGGGGTCCTTCGACGCTGAAAAACCTTGCCTTCCAGCCCCCAAAGTTCTTGCCTCTCTTGGTCAAGTAGCCGGTCTTGAACTGCCGTCCGCCGGGTCCCAGTCTCGGTCCTCCTTCGTCGGCTGGACCTGTCGATGAGCCCATTTCGTCAGCGTTTGGTGGCAAGACATTGGTAGACAAGTATCTGCAGAGCTCCACGGCGGTAGGCGTGTCGAACGGAGTGTTGAGCGCTTCGTCGAGGTATTGGTCAAGGGCTTGACGGCGGGCATCGAGCTTTGCCGGGGCGTGGCCGCTGAACAATGTTCGATCTGGGGTCCTGGCGGTGAATACCGCACATTGCTTTAGCCTCTGGTCAAGCTTTGACAAGGACATTGAGTCCTTCTCAACACGCCAAAGTTCTCCGCCTTGGGCTCGGGAAATGACTGCCAATGTGAACACGGGGTCCTCCTCTAGCTGCGTCAACGAGATGAGACTCGCGCGCGACGGCTTCATCCGCGAGGAAGCAACCTTGACAATGACGGACGGGATGGCATTCGGGGGCAGCAGAAGATCGGGATACTCCTCAGTGACAAAGCCTTTGAATATCCTGGTTCGCTCAGTCAGGCTCGCGTGGCTTTCAGAGGTCGGACTGTCGCTCGGCTCCGCCTCAACGGTAGTCTTGACAATGTTGAGAGGCTGTGGGGACTTCAAAACGAGCGGCTCGCTCGGTGGGGTCTGCAGAGGCGTGTTTGGAGGCAGGGGGATCGCTTGGCGAGGAGCGCGAGGTGACAGAGGCATGGCGAGGCCACTTTGACGCGGTGACTGAGGAGGAGAATTCGGCCCCTCACTCAGCTGCATTGGCCGCGGGCTCAGAGGCAGACCAGGACTCCGTAGTGGCAAAGCGATGCTAGACATGTTATTATCCAACATGCCTGCCAGAGACCCCGGGGCGTTTGGCCTGTTCAGCACACTTGGTGAACTTTGCGCCAAGCTGATTTCTGGTGTGGAGTGCGCCGATGCCCCCTTTGCGCTGCCCTTGCCTTTCTTCGAGTTGCTTCGAGCCTCTGCCTCTTTCAAAACCAGGACTTCACGCAATTCATCGTCCTCCTGCCGTGTCCGCCGACGGCCGCGCTTCTCAGACGCAATCTCGTTGACCTCGAGAATGTTATCGTAGTCTGAGTCGCTTTCGGAATCCTCTTCCGGCGGTGAGGACGGGCCAGGGTCCTGTCCCTTCAGCTGCAATGGTGCTGGTGGTGGCTTTCTCGGAGGCGGAGCTGGCACTGATGGGAAGCGCGAGGTGCCATCCTCGTCGGTTAATGCGTCAAGCTCCGAGCGAGGAGCTTGGCGCGGCGGCGCTGGTAGCGCGCCCTGGGGAGGTGGAGGACGGTCTGGAAGAGACCTCGAGGGCGGCAGTGCGAAGTTGATGGGAATGTCGTTGCTTGGATATGCGAGTTCTTTCGAATCTTCGGCGTTCCTCTCATGAGCATCGTGGTCGAAATTGTCCAAAGCATGCTCGCTCGCCTCCGGCATAGAATGCGAAGGGTCGAGCATCTCCCCAACGGCAGAAGGGGGCCCATTGCTGCACTGATCTGCTGGCGGTGTGATCGGGTAGGGTGCCATCGAGACGTCAATCGGAGAATGCCTCATGTTCTCAGACTCGACGCTGGGAGACGCCGGTACGTCGGAAGCAGCCTTCTTTGCTGAGTCGTCGTCGTCCGATTGGGCAAGGCTTGCTGCGGATTCGCGGCCCTGCACTGCCGAGGTGGAGGAAACCGATGGAATGGTCTGCAAAGTCATCACCTCCTTCAGCTTTTTCCTGTATTTTTCCTTGTCCTTTAAGGCTCGTTCCAGATCCTTGTTGAGACCGAGGATCATGGCCCTCTGCTTATCCACCAGACGCCATAGCTGTGAATTTTGCTGTGTCTGCGAGTTCTTCTCTTTTAACAAGTACTGTATCACGGCCTCGGCGGAGCCGGCGGCTTTGATCAGCTTGGAAATGTCGGCCGGGCTGGAGGCGCCATCCTGTGAGTTCTTGGGGGTCGATGACCCGGTGGAGATGGCAGAGATGGCAGAATCGATGGAAGAGTTCCTCGGGGCACCCTTCACCTTCTCCATCCTCGAAGACCCAGGCATGGCCTGGGAAGATGAGTTGGTAGAGGTGCCAAGTGGCTTCTTTACAGGGTCGGACACGCTCCTGTTGTCATGCGTGAATCGTACGGGTAAAGATGATCTATGTCACGGTTAGCTATATCTCCGGACATTCGCAGCTCAATTCCTGCCAGTCTAGCAAGCCGGCGAGCGCTGCGGTCAAGCGGGATCGAAAACCGTCCACGAACCCAAGTGATGTCTTGTCGTCAGGTGTTGCTGTGCCCGAGGAATCGCTGTGGTAGTAGGACTTCTCGGCGTCGACGGTATCAGCCGTTTTTGGGCGTGGTAATGATTCGGCGGGTTCTGGGGGGTTTGTTGTCCGCGAGGCCAGAGGGGTGGTGGGCGAATTGATGGGCGAGCCGTGAGCCCCAAATGAAACCTGGAAATGCGATTTCCTGGGACTGGGGCTGGTGGGGGGAGAGATGGCTGTGGTATTATGCAGCGGGCTGGGTGCAGGTTTCCGGAATCTGGAGCAGGAGAGGGTTGAGGATCAGCGAGAGGTACGTCTTGGGTGACTCGGTAGTGCTTGCAGTAGCACGAGGATAGGGCAGTCGGTAGTCTGAACGGCCGTGATCGAGTTCCACAGCAGGACGAGAACTAGCATGACGATCCGGGGGAATGACAGCAACCAGATCTGAGAGCCCGCCTTCTCGCACGCGGCACTAAGTCGTCTGAGGGTGCAGTGGGTGGATCAAGACTGGGCGCGACAGTCCCGAGGGATCGAGGGTAGAAGAGTGCACGTAGCCGAGCCGCCAACGAAAGAGGAAAGGGGAGTAAAAGGGCAGGTGCGAACGCGAGGAGCCGCCGAGAGCAGCAGGCCCGGCGAGGAGGAATGTGGACATGGAGATTATGCGTCTTACCTGGCACCAGCGCTGGGCAAAGGACTAGTGGGTGACGATGATGAGGTCAGGGTGCCGGAGCCGGAGACTGAACCTGAACCTGAACCTGAACCTGAACCTGAGCCTGAGCCTGCACCCGAGGCATGAACACCAAGGGGCACTATGGTGATGGGGCTAGGGACGGGACCAGAATGCTGGCCTCGAAGGTGGTGGACTTGAGCTCGGCCTACGGTAGGGCTGTCCTGGGCATAGTCGAGCTGGGATGCACTCGTGGGTGACACAGGAGTGTAGGGAGGGCCGGGGGCGGGCTGGCTCTGGTAGTGGTAGTGGTACTGGATCTGGTTCTGGTTCTGGTGGTGGCCGCGGTGGTGAGGTTGATGTAGAGGTTGCAGATCGGGGTGAGACTGGTCTTGGTGAAGATGGTGAGGCCGGTGCGGCTGCGGTGGTGGCTGATGTGGGGAGCGCGGGTGGGAGTAGGCGTGGGCATCAGACGGATGTTCCCTACTCTGGTGCGAAAGCTGCGACATGGTCCTCTATGCGAGGGACCTTCAGGGACCTTCACAAGGGACCTTTGACGGCGGCTCGTGGGCCAGATTGCCTCAGGGTCGGCAGTCTGCGACGCGACAAATCCGGTGTGGACTTTGACCGGGTGTGGTGTGTGTGTGTCCTGGTCGTCTCTGGCCACCCGGTCGACTGGTGGCCCTTGGGGTTGGTCAGAAGGTCCCGTCTGACAGTGTGTGCAAGACTCGAGAGAACCGACCCCCCAGTCGTGCCTTGTCCGGTCCTATCCCGTTCCTGGTCGTGCCTTGTCCTGTCCTGTCCTGTCCTGTCCTGGCCCAGGCCAGTCCCTCCCGTGGCCGAGGGTCAGAGCTTAAATGCTGCAGTGGTGCAGTGGTGCAGGTCTGCAGGTCTGCAGGTGCTGGAGACCGAGTGTTTCGAGCTGTGCCTGGATGACCCTGACAATTCTGGATCTCGGTTTTGGCTTGTTTGGAGATGGGTCGCGTGGGAAAAAGCGGCACAGGAACAAGGTTGGCCAGTGGCAGGCGAGGCGAGGCGAGGCGAGGGACAATACAAAGAAACCAAAGCCAAACCTTCCTTCTCGGCCTGGGGGCGGTCGGTAACTTCGATTAGGAAGTGCGCGTGGCTTCGGAGCTGCCAGCGTGCCCTGACACCGCAAAGAGGGAGGAAATAGGGAGGAAATCTATCCTATGTAGCCTGTCCAGAAATGCCAATGCAAGGGCTGGGGGCAGTAAAGGTCGCCGTGTCGAGTCGTGGGAGTTTCGAGTTTGGGGCTTGACGGAAGGGGTGGGGAGGATGGTTTGTTACGGTCGAGAATAATTACGGAATTACCAAAAAAACCAAGGGTGGGATGAAGAAACCGGCACAGGACAGAAAGAACACAAGAGAGGAGCCGCAGCGACAGCAGCAGTAGCAGTTGTCGGGTCGGGTCGAAGCCGCATTGCCCGTCGACAGAGGAAGGACAGACAGACAGACAGACAGACTATTAACAAAGCAAGGAGTTGGGAGAGAAATGGAAATTGCGACGGGCCGCGTGACGAGGCAGGCGTCAATCCACGGGTAGCAAGCAGTGGTAGTAATAGATACCTAGGTAGATAGTGGATGGATGGATGGAGGGAGGGAGGGAGGGAGGGAAGGGGAGGGGAGGTGGGATAGAGGGGCAATGATGGATATGATGGAGATGATGGACGATCAGGTAGGTCGGCATCTATCTTTTTTTTTTCTTCCCTGCTCTTGGTTTCTTCATATTTTCGCCTCTATCATTATCTCCTCGATTCTCTTCCCCTCCCGCCCGGGACTGCTCTTTTCGTCACCTTCTCTAACATACAGCCAACAGCAGCATCGGTGAGCTCTGTGTGTTCTGTGCGTTCTGTCTGTGCTGTAGATGATTTGTCCATCTGTCAGTGTTGCAGCAGCAGCAGCCAGCAAGAAGGTGAGCCCGTCTGGTGTAGATGAGCTGGAGCTGTCAGTGATGATTTTGTCTGGTTCCTCATCTCCCGCACCACGTCCCAGTCTTGCCAGTGTCCCACGCATCCGCTCGTCCCACGTCCCATGTCCCACATGCACTGCACCTCCCGCGCCCCATGTTCGAATGTCAACTGTGTGTGTGTGTGTGTGCCTGGCCCACAGACCCACATCCGCGGTCCATGTCCACGTCCATGTCCACGTCCAAATACATGTCCTTGACCATGCCCATGCCCATGTTCCAACCCCAGGATATTTATTACATGGTAGTGTAGACTACGTAGTAGGATGTCGAACTTGGACCATCGTGTACCGCCCGCGTTGATTGATCGAACGTGCACAACGGACATGAAGATGCAGCACTTGGCCCAGGAATGATGGCGGCGCTATGGTCGTGATCCCATTCATATCAAATCATAAGCCACCGGGCCCCTCGGACACACGGCCGCAGCCAGGCACTGCACGTGTGCGACAGAAACAGTCGACTCCCTTCCCGATGCAGAAACCATAGGCAGCGTCAAATCTCCTGTCAATGTCAAGGTCTTGTATACGCGTCAGTTGACAGGTCTACTACCAGGACTACGTGCGTGCCGGGCAAGGGCCCCGGCGTGACGCTTGCGACTGATGGATTGAGATGAGGCATAGATTTTTTTTTTCTTTCCCCCCCTCTCTTCGGTCTTTCTTTTCTTTTTCGTCGCATTGCAACTGCGCAATTCTCCATCTCCAATGCGATGCTCGATCCAGCACAACCCGGATCGGGCAAGATGCTCCTTCTTATGGCGCTAGTATGTGCCCAAACCTGACCCGTACTCGAATCCCTGGCGCCCTGGCTCCCTGGCTACCTGGCCCCTGGCTCCCTGCTCATGCACCATCCCTGGCGTCCCGGCTCGCCTGGAAAACCTGGCATGGCAGGTCTTGGGCAGGCTGGCAGGCGGGGCAGGCAGGTTCAACTGGTCCAACTGACCCAACGAGGAAGGGTCTGGTCTGGTCTGGCTGTCTGGCTGACCGTCTGGAGTCTGGACACCAACCAGTAGTACTAACCAAGGGCAGCACCAATGTCAATGTCGACGTCAATGTCAACGTCAACGTCCACAGTGTCACTCAGAGCGTCACCTCTCTCTCTCTCTCTCTCCACCGCCAGAGGTCACCACGAGCCCAGTGCCTGAAAACACCACCTCAGCAACGCACGACGGCACGAGGCTTGTTAATTGGGCCCTGTCTGCCCTACCGAGTACCAGACGACTATCATCAGCCAGGGCGACACGCCAACGCTCTTCACGTCAGTGCTCCGCGCCACACGCAACACCACGCACACAATCAAAATCAGCCAGGACTGCGACCATGTCCCATATCGAAACCCCAAGCCCATGCCTGGCCGCCCTCCGCCCTCCGCCGGCCGCCCTCCGCCCTCCTCCCTCGCCCTTTCTTCCCAAACTAGGTAGCCTTGTGGCAGCCATGGCTTGATGATCCTCCCGGCTGCGAGACTGCGAGACTGGTGCTGAGCCGTGTCATTGCTCTGGTTCCCCATGGACGGTAGCACAGTCTACACGTACACTGCCGGCTCGCCGGAGAATTCCTGGCTGGTGGAGCCCCCTTAAATTTCAATTGCCAAAACGAGACCAGGACCCGTTTCCGCCAGCTCAAGTTCCGCCAGGTACCGCGCCCACCCCCGCCCACCAGACCAGGATCTCTCAGGCCTCAACAAGGCCTCTCCAGCCAGTCAAGCCAGCGCCTCGACCACACCAACATCCCACATTTCAAGCTCCATGGCGCAATCTCTACCGCAGGTCTGCAGCCTGTGCCTTAAAACAATTGCGATTGTCATCCCCATCCCGCCCTCGCTGCCTCACCATGGCATTCCTGCCGAGTGTGCCCCCTACCTCGGGCCCTGCTGCACGCCATGCAGCTCACAGATATCAGCCAAGGTTCGCGGCAATTCATTTCACTTCAGCTCTCCCCGCCTGCCCACATAGCCTTTCGGAACGCCTGCCCGCCGCGCTCTCATCATTCTCAAACCAGCCGGGGCCCGGCACGAAGGCTCAATAGGCTCAATAGGCTCACGTCAAAGCTTCATCAGTCATCAGCCCAGACTGCCAAATGACCACCGGGCACGGATCCCTTCCGGGCCACCTTCGTCCGCCCCAAGTGGAGTTTGTACCCAATCTTGGGTTCTGGGGGGACCGCTGATGCCATGTCGATTTCCCCTAGGCCTCCAAGCGAGGCCAGCTAAGCCCCTCTTGGACCGCCTACATTGCTATCTGTCTCTGCTGCAACATTGCGCGGAACCCGCTACGGGCCTGTCATTCGCACGCATCATGCAGGAGGTCGCCTCGGCCCTGTGGGTACACCACGGTGACGAGGGACTGAATCTGTACCTGCAGCAAAACAACTGCCCGCTTCGGAATTGCTTATTTACAGGACTTGATGCGCCCCGGAACCGGCTGTGTCGCCCCTAACCCAGCCGGACCATCATCCAGCCTCGCCAAATTTCGGTCTGTACGGAGTACGGAGAACGGAGATCACGCACCTGTTGCAATACCCACCTGAGAAGGTGGTATCCGTGGTTGATGGCTGGATCCGATACGCCGGCACTGAACCTGCAGATGTCCCTCCAGTCCATAATAGTAGAGTTGGACTCGGATGGGTACACGCCGCCAGAAGCGCCGGTCTTCAGCATAAATGCACCCCGTAACTCTAACCCGTCTCTCTGAAACAAGTCATTTGGACCTCCAATTCAAACAAGATTTTGCCAGCTTGTCTTGGAGACTGGCATGACAAGCTTCTTAGAGCTCTCAGCACACTGCCGTCAGGCCCGGCCACACAACCTTGACGGGTAAGATGACTGGCTGCCAGCCTTCGCCGAAGCGCCATTGTGCTGGCATCATCCCTTGGATGTTCGCCCCACCGCCATCACAGCCTTTTGTTGACCGCGGCTCGTCGGAGGCCATGGCTGACCTCGTGTGGCCTCACCTAAAGGCGCCCAAGTGGAGGTCGCGTGGATAGTTCCGGGAGTCTCCAGGCAGTCCGGCCAGGGCGAGGACTCTGCAGATGGACAAAGTCTCTCTCAGATCACCACCATCATGTCGTTGACGCGTTGCAACTTTGCAATCATGAGACAAATTACACATGCAACTCTAAATTTTGATCAATTCCGCCAGATACCGCTAGGAGCTGAGGCGTCGCCATCTAGATTACCTCTTTTTCTCCGGAAGATCGCGGGGCCATCCTATCCCGTCCCATCCCAGCCCTCCTTTTCGGTGAAGCTATCCGGGTCTCAGCCCCTTTTTAACCTCCGGACATGGCTGTTCCCAGGCCCATCCCGAAGCCTGTGTTGTGAACGTTGTTCAAGGAAAGCCAACATAGAGAAACCTGTTACCAGGCCCGCGTTTGAATTTCGGCTGATGGCATCGCCGATCGGGTCGGTTCAGTTCGTGCAAGCATGCAGGCACTTCGACTTGTGGACGGGAGCTCCTCGAGGAGAGCAACGTTGCCTGCCGTCTGGTTTGCTTCTGGCGCGACTAGCCAACTAAACCCAGTTGCTGTCCGAACCGAACCAGCAGTTTCCATCAACCGGGCAGCCTTGGCAGCCCAGAGGCTCCCGACCGCCGCCAGGGTCTTCACACCATCATCTCGGTGAAATAACGCCGGAGCCACAGGCCGGCCAATAAATCCCCGCAGGAGCTTCCCCTGCCCAGGCGGTTCCTGTATGCCTGCCCACTGCCGGCGCTCTTGCTGGCGCACTTATTTGCCCGGACCTGGCTCTACCTTGGTATGCAACCATTTCTTCCGGCCGAAGTTACCCACCACGCGGCCGCTCAGAAGATCAGACGCGGCGGTCGTGGCGTCCCGATATTTGGCTACGAGTGGCGTAGCTGCTTGTACAGCGTGGCATAACATCCGCGTGGCGCTCGCACACGCCAGGGCAGGTGTCGTTCCTACTCCGTGCACAACTCGGCGTGCCTCGGCGCCTGCCCTCCAATCAGTTCTTGGGGCCATTGCGTGCGTGTGCACACTTGCCGACTGTGGTGACGATCGCGAGTTGAGGCCTCGTTAGCCATGTCAGCTCTGCGGACAAGTCAGTATTCCCCACTGAACTCGCTGACGGCGTATGATGCGTATTTGTCCCCCACCACCTAAGAGCCTGGGACTGGAGTGCGCATTCCAAGAGAAGTTCAGCAGGCCAGCTCATTCGTGCTCCGACCAGGCGCCGAGTATAGGTGCTGCACTGTTCCCAACTTCGAACTGTACGGGGCCGACGGGACGAAGCTGTCTGAGGGCGAGATCAGTCGTGGCCCCGCTGTATTGTGTGCAAACCATGATTTTCAGAAGTGAACTCCGGCATGCGCATACTGTACTTCACTTTACCACTTGGCCTGGTTCTATTTATTGATGCGACGCTAGAGGGCGGGTTATGCGGCGCGTTTCGAGACTGTAGAACGATCCGAAACGTTCTTCGTAGAAAACCACAGCCAATCAAGCCGACGGCTGAACCAACCTGTTACCCGACTGCTAGCGCCAAGCAGCGCTGTTCGTCAACTCGAAGCTCAACACGTCAAAAGCGAGTCCCACTGCGGGTTGTTTATGGGGCGACTTTGCTCGTTTGTTGGAGCCGAGCCGCACATTAAACGTCAACCCCTGCGCCCCAACGATCCTTCTCGAGTTGTCGGCCGCGATGAGCGCTGTACAACGCATTTCTGTTGCTTTTTATATTGCAAAGCGTCTGAGAGCCATCACCACAACAGCGCTCCAAACGGGTCCATGTCACGCCCTTTCCCGGCGGCCAAGTGGCCACCGCAGCCTGACCATGCTGCTGCTCAACGCGAGTCCCGATGCAATGCCCATTTTATGTTCGATACCCACATGATCAACACCAGTCTCTTGGCGAAGTCGGACCGTCATCAAATGAGTCCACATATGGGGCAGGTTGGTTGCGACATCTACCAGATGTGCGGGGGCGATAGACGTCGGGCGGGCCGTTGTGTTTGTCCAGGGGAAATCATGCGTTTCGGCGAACAGACACACATTCCATCACAAACGCCTACCCAGGTTTGGGCCTACAGTACCGAGGGCGTTTGGGTTCGCCTATTGGCAAGACCTGGCTTGCCACTTTCAACTAGTGTTGACCGCTCGACTGCACAAGCATCGAGGGCAAGGGAAACAAGCCAGCGGCAAGCACTGTCAGAACTGTGCCATAGGCGTCATCGAGGTGCTGACGATGATAGAAGCCCAGAAGGGCTCAAGGGACCACGTGATCAGCTCAAGCCATGCTTCCATGGGTGAGAGCACTGTTCGGAGCCAGGCTGCTGGGACGGAGTTGAGTTCTGTCCATCCCTAATAGTCGTCTTCGATTGGGCACCTCATGTCGGTCACGCACGACCACCTGACGCCCCGGATGGACAATCTTCAAGGCATATGGTAGTACCCGATGTCGACGGCCCAGAAGATCGACTGGACACAAACAAGTCCAAGGGGGGACGCGTGACAGAGGTGCAAAGTACGCTGCGCCTTGCGGATGCCCGCCGGGTTGTTCGCAGCCGGCCGCAGCATTTCAGCTATGCCAGCAGGCCCCCAGGAGGATCGCCTGGCGCAGCCATCTTCAGGATCTGGCAAATGGGACGGAGCTCGGCTTGGTCCAATGCCGCAGGATGCTGTTGAAAGAAGGGGTCCCTGGGGCGTAGATCACGAACCCAGGACCATCATGCTAGGACAGAGCTTAATGGTGATCATTCCGGAGAAGGTGGTCTTGAGACAAGGTCATGGCCTGCGCTGGGCCTGCCTGGCACGCTGAGGAAGTCCTTCTGAGGATGCTTCCGGGCTCTGGCAACATACAGGGCATGACTCTCTCTGTCCCGCTCCCGAATTGTTCCTGTGTAGTTCGCAATGCGACATGAGCCCATCGCCGTTGCTTGAGTCTGGCATCGGCCGGAGAAACTTCCAAGACGGCAGCTCTTTCTGCCAAGAGCCAGACTGGTAGGCAAGTCTTGACGGGTGGGTGTCGAAGACCTTCTCCAGGGCCTCCCAACCGGGCTAGGCCTTGGGCATTTGGAATCAAATTCCCTGGGCCAGTCCTCGAGCCTGAAGGGAAACATCATCGCAACCATCAGATCTACAACCGCTCTTCATCGTCCCATTTCGTCCAAAGAAGCCCGCGACTCGCGGCCGCGCACGCCACGCCCAGCGTTGCTTCCCGTGCACATCCGCCCCCAGGTTTCTTAGATCTCTTCCACCCATCCATCACGGCTCGCCGTGTCACACCCGTTCCATGCGTCGGCCGATGTTCTCGTCGGGGGCCCCCTTGCGCCTCCAAGCCAGTAATAGTAATGTTTGTGAGTTTGCGTCTGCACATAGTATGTGACTGACTGGCTTGGGTCCGGGCCCAGGCCCGCCGAAGAATGTACCTCTTCCCCCCTCCCTTTTGCTCCACGTTTGGCCATGCAGGTCA
This sequence comes from Diaporthe aspalathi, assembly GCA_001447215.1. Lineage (NCBI taxonomy): Eukaryota > Fungi > Ascomycota > Sordariomycetes > Diaporthales > Diaporthaceae > Diaporthe > Diaporthe aspalathi. The sequence goes on from LJJS01001739.1 coordinate 28,305, forward strand.
TCGGCGGGCCAGCTGACCGCCTTCTCCTCCCTCCCTCCCTCCCTCCCTCCGTCCTCCTCCATTCCCCCCTACCAAATCTTGAAACCTGAGGGGTCGGCATGGTGCGCGATGGGTATGGTGGTTTGGGAGGTGTTTCAGGATAGGGGCAGAGCCAGACTCGACCTGACCGCTTTTGGGGAGGGGGAGAAGATGTGGGGGCCCGTGCGGGCTTGGGGGCCGCGGTCATCATCCCTTCAAACTACCACCACCAACGCCGCCGCCGCCATGGCCCTCTCACTATAGTATTGTATTGTGAAGCAGCAGAGAGTGAGTAAGCACGCGTCCGTTGAGGCCGAGGCAGGCAGGCTCCCATGCTTTGGGCGTCGCACCTGCTGGCCAGCTGGCGCCGACTTTCAGCATCTGTTCCCTCCACCCCTTTCCCTCATGTGGTCGAAACAATTCAAGTTGGCCCAGGGACAGATGGGATGGGTGGCGTAGTTTATTAGTAGCCCTGCTGCCCTTTCCGGCAAGACCGGGCGTCCGTCCGTCCCGTCCAGTCCGGCATGAAGATTCGCCACAGGCGTGCAGAATGATGCATGCGAGGTTTTGCACAATTACCGGCATAACCATAACGTCGAACTGGGGCGCGAGAAGAGGCCCGTGAGAGCTGCTGACGTCGTTGTGGCTAGAATTGGTTGTTGTTCTCAAGAGGATAACCGTCTGGTGTTCGCCTCTGAGGAACAGATGAAGAAGAGCACTGGGCCTCGAGACGGGCACCGCAACCCCGCCCCCCGCCCCACGGACAGTAAATCCTGTGTGGTGATGTGAGAAGACATTTTTGCTTGGTTTTTTGTTGTGAGGAGTCCTATCGTGACTGTCACCAGTGCGAGATTTATGGCGTATGCGTGAAGTGCATACCTAGGCACATGTATAAGTACTTTAGCGTTCTGCTCGAGGGATAAGGTGGGAGTAGACTTCCCGGACCGTTGTGGGGAATACAAGTGTGTGTTTGTATGGCAAACCCCCAGGGACTTTTTAAAGTAGAGCAAGTATCATAGTCCAACAACTAAAATATATTCACGGGCTCCCAAACATCCCATAGTGCTATGTGAAATTACCATTGCAGTATCAACGGTGACTGGAGAATGTCTCAAATTCTGTTGGAGGAAGCTGATGGCTCTCTAGCAGAGTCTGGAGTGTCGTACGAGCGCAATTGCAATCACATACACAGAATCAGGGCACAGACTGAGTGTCCACAGAAGGCTCAGAAACCCTCTCCTTGTGGCATACGCTTCATACAGGATCAACGCTTACTGGTAGTAGAGACGACGGATCATGGTATTTGAACAATAAGGACAGGAATGGGTAGGCTGTAGGCACATGTCACCTCAAAATATGCACCCGGTGACTGCCTCGAATGACCATCAACGGACAAGTTGAGGACCAGCCGAACGGCAACACTGCCCATTTAGTGCGAGGTGACTGCGAGCGATATCAGTGGTGCACCCATGGCGGATAGGCACTTCTTTCTGCTGTAAAACTTTGAAGTCTCCCATCAGTCAGGAGGCTTGGTTTCACCGGTGTCAACCGAACCGAGCGTTTTGTCCCAGATTTGCTGTGTTGGACCTGGTGGCTTGGAAGCAAGTCCTGAGATGACCACCCGACAGTACCTCTCACATTTGCTATAGGATCTGTCCGCACAGTGGCTGTCCCTAAATGCTTGGGTACGCCGGGTCAGGTCCCTTGTCCAGACACATACGAGCAATAGTGGACACTTGCATGGTGTTTTGGAGTGACTGAGTGATATCAGTTATCACCTTGATGATCTCACATCGCCAAATGAATCAGGGACTCAAATTGGATGCAGCCTCAGGTAAACGGTTGGCTGTCGTTGGAACTCGTGCTGCAGCGTCTCCAGACCCTTCAACACAGCCCACCTGGGCAGGAAAGGAAATGTCCTCGAAATACGTCAATATAGGATTTCCAAAGTACGCTTGAGCCAATCATCTGAATGAACACGTACAATCTGGCACTTCCATTCAGCCTGTTGTTGAGCCCATTCAGACTGGAGTGTGGTTGGGAGCCTGTCGGTCCGTGAGACGGATGCCTAAGCCTTGTTGGCAAGAGCGGAGCATATTGAAGAGCAAGATACTATCAATTTGGTATTCAGATGCTCTGAGACAGCTCTGGGCTCCACGAAGATAACCAGGGAGATCAGTGATGATCGTATTGGTTCGGATGAACATGTAGGATTCTCCCTAGAGTTGTGGAAATGATGAAATAATTAAACGAAACAAGCAGTACCTCGCATGTCATGGGAAAGTAAGGGATCTCATCATATCATTGCCTGGTCGTTTCATGGGTTCTTTGCGCTAGGTTTCTGATTTACGTGACCTGTCATCGAAGTCCTCCACTGCACTACAGACGAATGGTGCTTCCAGAAGGAGAAAACAGTTGAGAATGATCTAGAACACTGGTGTCAACCTGGTGTATCACACGTCTTTCGAACTCCAAAAGAGGCTGTTACATCAGATGAGAGATCTGAACGAGACAATGGACTGTGGCTTATTGCTCAGCCAGCCTAGCATTGTCTGTTCCCCATCAAACCATCAAGGGGCAGGACCTAGTGATCGCGAATGGACCATCGTGGAGGCGATCTCATTCACCTTCGGAACGCTTCTCTCTCGGACTGATTCACTTTGTCAACTACTTAGTTCACTTCCACTCCTGTGCATAAATACACACACTCTCTCGCCTCTTTCTCCATCCCTCACCCATCAACAGCATCTCTCAAATTGTGTCCAAGACAGCCTGCAATCAGCCACTTGGTCCTTAACACACTGCCTCTGAACCCTCCTCAAACCCTGTCAGTCACGACGCGGAAACCACCATCAGCATCTACAATGATGGCCCTTCCATGCCGTCCCCGCTGTGACAGCGGCCACGAGGTCTGCCTCGCCCACGAGTAGGTCCCGCTGGAGCCCGAGATGTCGTTTCCTGTTAAAAAGCAACTGGCCCTGACCGCAGAGCTCGCAGGCACACAGTCATGTTCAGGCTCGCCGGCGACGGCGACTACTACCAAGTACCTGCGAGCCAGGCTCAGCAGATCTGCCCCGAGATAAAGGCCATAGTCGTGAGGGCTATCCTGGACGGAACAGTGCGTTCGGTTTTACTGCAGGTTCTTCATCTTCAGGAGTGCACACGGCTGACGCTCAACGGCTCGCTAAGGCGCGGACGGAGGTCTTTGAGGTGCCTGAATCCCTCGAGAATACATGGAAGGACTGGTGGACCGTCAATGACTACATTGCCCAAGGCAAGTAAGTCCCCACACGTACCATGCCAAAAGAAAAAGGGCACGATAGATAATAAACAACAAAATCACCCCCGCTAACAGACTCAAAAACTCAGGCTGCGAGCTCCCAGGAGCCTACGAGCCCTTCTCCTCCTTCCTGACAGACACCCGCCTGCACGTCCTCGCGGCCCGCACCAACCACCACCGCGGCGGCGGCGGCGGCGAGGCAGCCGAGTCCGCCATCCGGTGGCGCGCCGCCGAAGTATCCTACTGCCTCACGGACCTGGGCTCGACCTTTGACGCGCGCGAGGCCCTCGCCCACCTCGAGTCGCTGGTCGGTGCCGCGCGGCTCGCGTGCCGGTGGGCGGCGGCTAACGAGGCTGGCGAGGCCGCGGGGCGCCTCCTCGCCGTGGTCACCGACGCATGCGTGACGCTGGGCCCGCTGCTGATGCTGGCCCGGCTGCCTGCGCTCGGGGAGGCGCTCAAGGCTGACCGGCGGTTTGCGGCGTTTTGGGCTGCCGTGGTGGAGGAGATTGTGACAAGTGGTGGTGCGGGGCTTGCGCCTGAGATGGGGGAGAGGATGCGGTGGGTTGTTGAGAGTGGGAACCGTGAGGAAGTGTGTGAGTGAGGTTTGAATTGGGGGGGGGGGCGGTTTAGGTGGGTTGAGTGGTTCTTCTCTTTGGCAGAGGCTCTTTCCTCTCAGCCAAGGTTGTTTTCACCTCCGTCAGTTAGGATTGGAAGTCTTTGACACTGCGATTTTCCAGGTATTGTGCTATTTTATGGGCTGGTGTCTCTTATTATCATGCAATTTTGTGTCTATCTGTCTATCTGTCTGCTGGGGGATCAACTACGAGAGCGAGGCACAGAAGCCGGCATCAGGATGGCTGCAGTGACACTCCTCTTTCTGTAAATTCTAGTTGAAGAGTTCTATTTGTAATTCACGGTTGATACCCCATGTCGATGGCGAGTAGCCTGTTGAGATATGACGGATGCAATAGTATCAAGTGAGTTGGACATTATACTAGATGTGACTCTGCAAGCAAATACTTGATACCAGCATTCTAAATTGACCTATTGAAAGTGTATGTATAGACTCATGAGTTGTCATTGTCTTTCTGTTTATCAACCCTCATAATTTCATTTACAGTTCCTGGTTGGCAGGCTGGCACGTATCAGGTCATCAGAAAACTTCATTCTTAAAGGACTGACCATGGTTACATATATCAGTCACGCCAGCTGAGATGAAGTGCGTAGTAGAAACATATAGAACAGGGCCGTACCGCACCAGACCAACGCACAAAGCTGTTAAGGCCTTCCTTCCTCGTGCAAGATTATAATAGCCAGTAGCAGCAACTCAAACACTGAACCCCCTCAGTCCATGTAAACAGCATCCCACAGACTAGCAGGTAGAGGACGCCTGGGCGCACCATGCAAAGCCCAGCCACGACTACAACTGATCGCAAGTCAGACATGCTAAGGGGGGGGGGGCCGGAGAGAGAGAGGAGAGGAGTCAGGCTGGTACACCCGTCCGATTACCCCCCTCCTCCAGACTCTCCCTCTCCCTCTCCCTCGGCCGAGAAACGCGGGACACCGGAAGCCCGCGGAGATATTGGGGACGGAAGACCCTTTTCCTCCCTTCTCCCCCCCCCCAAGGTTGCCAGCAGACGGATTTGAAACATCCTTTTTCCCGTCCGCCCCAATCCCCAATCGGGGGCATCTTGGGGGTGTTGGTGGCGGACTGGAGCGGGCTAAGAGAAGGGTTGGACAGTGACAGTGACAGCTTCGTGTGGGCGAGCACACGGGAATCACTTCTTGATTCGGGCCAGTGAAACACACCTGGGTCCGGCAGTGGCAGCAGTGGCGGCGACGGTGGGGCGACAGCACTTGCTAATCACAATGACAAAGCAAAGAGCTGATTGGCAACGTATTCCCACAATCAGTATACGGCGTCGAACATAGATACGTACGGACGAGGATTTTGGGGAAGACGAGGTCACGTGGTGTACGCATCACACATGCAGAGGACAGACTTGTTTGTAGGTGGAGGAGCAGCTCGAAGACCGCTATATTCCTGAATTCCCTATGTCTTCCCTTTCAGTAGTACCTTCTCGTTGTCTACCGTGAATGTGGTCTCATTCAAGCCATGTTGCGGATCTCATAGCGCAGTCTCTCCCCCCCTCCAAAAAAAAACAACGACCAAAACAGGGATTGTTGAACGCCTTCTTTGCGCCAAGGTGGAGAGTATCTCCCTGTGTCCCAAAAGTGATAAATATCAAGCTGCAATGCGCCGGTTGGGATGAGACCCGGGGATCGACACGCCATGAGTGGGTGACGCCCCGGATATCATCGAGGGCGAAGCTAGTACACTACCATGCTTCGCCTGTCAGGCCAGTCCCCGAAGTAGTTTTTGAAACAGTAACTTCAAAAAGTCCCGCGCCATCGACCAGTGGTCGATCTGAATGTGGAAAAAAAAAGGTCCGTCCCCTCTTCATCGTTTGGTATCATAGGTTCGTATTGTTTTCAAAACGGCGTCAGGAGGTGGGGTGTTGGTGGCGATGAAGCGGATTTGCTGAAGAGGAGGGTTGTAGAATCGAAAAGCCCAAGACGCACTCAACCAGGAGCTGTTTGGATGTGGCCAATTGAGAGCATTGGTGGGCTACAGGGAGGCGAAGCGCTCCTCCATGCTGCCGAAGAAGACGACAGGCCTCGGCTCGAGGATCTTGAGCTCGGACCCGAAAGCCTTGTGCTCCTCCTCCAGGTCCACGATGGAGGGCTGGCGGAAGATCAGGCTGTTGATTGACGAGGCAGCGGAGGCCGAGGAGGTGTTTGAGGCATAAGAGTTGCGGCTGGAGCTGGTCGATGTCCTGCGGTAGGAGAAGCGCGATCGCGAGCCCGCGGAGGGGGTGAAGCGAGTGTTGACGGGTTGGAAGCCGAAAGAGTCCATTTTGGCGGTAGTGAGAAGAACAGCGGTGAGGACAGGTGCGGTGATGCTGGGAGGATTGTTCAAGCTTCCGAAACTTGTCTGGGTGTGTTTGGATGGTCTGCGGGTGGACGACTGATCTGGCTGTCGAAGGAGAGAGTTGGGAGTTGAGAGTTTGAGAAAGGAGGAGGATTATTAAGGTGTGGTGGTGGATGACGCAAGAAGGCTCAGCCTGAGGGTATATATGTGTTTAATGCCACGTCGGTGGAAGCGAGAGACTGGAGTGAAGCTGGATTTTATCTAGCAGAAGCGAGCGAACGATCTGGTCCGTGTGTAGATCAAAAGAAGTGGGCGCGGGTGGATGCCAGAGCCAGGGGGGGCGCGCGGAGATATTGAGTCGTCGTCAACGGACACACACACTAATTGCGTACGACGAAGATGGGGAATGAGGTCGGGAGGTTGGGGGGGTTGCGGGAGGTAGATTAAAGCGCAGCTAAATAGACGTCCAGGAACCAGACGCACAAGATGCCAGGCTCTTGAGGCTTTAAGTATTATATGAAGCCAGGAGGGTAGGGAAGGGAGGGGTGGGCTGTCGACACACAGGCAAGTCAGGCAAGACAGACGAGGGCGACGAGGGCGACAGGGGTGGGTGGTGGAGGTGAGGTGAGGTGCGACGAGCGACGTGCGACGTGCGACTGGCGACAGGGGAGGGCCAGGGGAGAGTCGACGGCCCTCAAACTGAGGGAAAGTGGATCTTGTCGATGTCTTGTCCCTGGGCTAAACCGGAAATAGACGCAGGAAACCACGGACGACCCGGACAGGTGATAGGCGATGCCGCAGAAGCTGCAGCCACGGGGGTGCCACGGGGGTGCCACGGGGGTATATTGGCATGCTATATTTCTGCTGGGGCGGGCTTGTTTCCACAGTCTGAAGCAGGCTTGATAAGAGGTCCCTCTCTGCCTGGCCGATAATGTGAGTGAGGTTGAGGTTGAGGTTGAGGTTGAGGTTGAGGGCGAGGGCGAGAGTGACAGTATCCAGTGTCAGTTGCTTGGTTGGTTGGCCGAGGAAGCGGGACTTTGTGAAGCAAGGCCATGTAACGAGGACCAAAAGGGTGGGCGACGAGGTCGACCAACCCACTCTTGTGCCCGCACCCTGCCCGCCTGCCCTGCCAGCCTGCCCTGCGCAGAGAGGACCGACCGCGATACTGGTCAGGGGGGTATGATTGTATTGTCACTAACGGACGAGTTGTTCATGCGAAGCATGCATACAAACGAAGCGAGGCGAGGCGAGGCGAAGCGAGGCAATGGGCCGCCCACCCGCCCAACGGATCCGTCTGGCTGGTCGACCTTGGACTAGTGAGTTGCCGTCTTGGGTGGATGGATCAATGCGGATGATGCCACCTGCTCCTTACTATGTACATAGTATGTCAGTTATTATGTGAGTGTGTGTGTGAGAGCATTTTACCGTATGCGGTGAGTAAGGAGAGAGAGAGTGAGATGAAAGAGAGGCGGGCTGTCTCGCCTCGCTGCCCCTAGGAAGGGAACCTCCCGAGACCAGGGGTCACGATGATAACATGTCGCAGGCCATAATACACTACAACCCGCCACGGGAAGGCCATTTGAAGCCATCCCAAGCCACGCGTTGCCCCTTGCTGAGCTTGTGCGTGCAGCAATTATCGACCTGCAAGCGTACTGCAAGCGTACTGCAAGCAGTGGCAAGCAGTTGCAAGCATGATTAGCGTAGGATACACGCATGCATGTGGTGTATGTACAGCGACGGAGCTAGGCAGGGTTGTAGGCAGAATCGAGTATGGGCAGCCGAAACAGGCTGACTGGTCTCGATCTTGGTGTCTGGTGTCTGGTGCCTGGTGTCTGATGTCTGATGTCTGGAGCGTGATGCGTGGTGTGTGGTGTGTGGTGTGTAATGTGCTGTTGTGTGGTGTGTCTGCCCGCCGGCCGACGGGCTCGGGACTGACTGACCCCCGCCAACATTTATTACATAACGCGCATAAAATACATACAAAGATACATCGTGTATCTTGATCTTTTTTTCGTTTCTGCCCTCGTCTCGTCTATTGTTGTTCGTCCAGATTGTCGAATACTTTTCGCCTCCGCCCTCGGCATGCGGTTGTCTCAACTACCGATGGGGGCCGGCGGTGGTCGTCAGAAATAGGCTGGCAGGCTGGGTGATTGAGTGTCAGATCTCGTTGGAGACCCGGGAGACGACTGGAGCTGTGGCAGTCTGGCAGTCTGGAAAGTCTGGGGAAGAGGCCGGGAGGGTTGGAGGAGGTGCGTGATCGCCAGCCAGCGTTGCCAGCCTGTTGGAAGTCGCCTCTCGGCCGTTGTACCGTCTACCTGGGGCCGTGTATGGGAAGACGGGAAACGGCGAAGTACACTGGACATTGTGCCTGCGGGCCAGAGGCCGACTGAGGCAGGAGAGGGCAGGCATCATGGCCGGCCACCTATTCCTTGGCCTGTGTTTCACCTTGACTGCAGGAGCAAGAGTGTCGCCTGCCATGCACACTAGAAGCCTTTCTCGACCTTCTGGAACAATTTGACACAAGACGCAGTCCCAACTCATCCCAGCTCATCCCAACTTTCTGATGCTCCCGCCGTCCATGCCCTCAACCCTCAGAGTTGCCCTCAGACACGTCCGACCCATCGCCATCGGTCCAAACATCTGCCTGTCCCTCTTCGGCATATCACCATTCTCCGCCGCGGCCTATGCACTGGTTTGCCTTTGTTCCACATTCGCCCAGATGGCCTTGGAAGGGCGAACTGAAGTGGAGTGAGGTGAGGGGAGGTGAGGGGGGAGGTTAGGTGAGGTCAGCAGAGCTGGGCTGAGGCAAAACAGTCCAAACATCGAACTGCTTTACTACCTGTGATCGTGTATAAGGTGCACCTCTCATCACCCGCCTCATCACTCATCACCCAGCACACCCTCCGGCCCCGTAACACTAGCTCTGCCACATCGCCTGCAGATCGTGCCATCAGTGGCCAGTCGCCGCCCGTGGGCTGTCCGGAATATTGATTATTGGTCTGACAGGCCTGAATCACCTCGCCCCGGCCTGGTATCATGCGCCTGCCCACCACCAGCCACATCAGACACACACCAGTGCTGCCCGGTGCTGGCTAATCTATGGCAATTTTCCAACATCTTGAACCCGGTTGGCCCATCGGCTGGCTAAACATCTACTGCACATTATCTGCTCGATCTCCGCCGGGTCAAGGGCTCATCTGCCTCGTCCATCCCGGTACGGTGTAGTTCTGTTTTAGACAGAGCAAGATAAAAGACTCACCCAGCCCTCTCGAGGCCAGTCCTTGCCTCAAATCAGCAACGGCCCCGAGTTACTCCAGATGGTTTAGCACGCCTGCCCCATTCCCCTTACCCGAATTCAACGGGATACGAGATCCTCGATCCTCCGCGAGTGGTTCGCCAGGGTTCCTTCATGCGGTCGCGCTATGCAGTGTCAACCATCGCCGGCCAAGATAACGACGGCAGGGCCGACTTCCAAGGTCACAATGCTCAGCTCAGCTTGTTTCCTCAGACCCACACACTGAGGAAGATGCCCAGCGGCAGCATTCATTTGGCGATCCCCCTCTCCCGGCTGGGAAAGCTTACCCCTGACAGATCACCGTCCCTTCGTGCCAGAATAATAAACTTTGACAGATCAGAGATCGCCTTCCCCTTCCCAGGACGAACAGGCGGAAACCCCGGGGCTACTTGCTGGCTTTCTTGGTTTTCTGTTACTTCTCTAGAATGCACCAAAGTTTATTATCACCAGTAGCACTGCCTTCCTGCAGGGGCCGCCCGCGAAAGCCTACCCGAAATAGCAGCCGCCACATTGGGGGGATACGTACATGCGCACGCACGCACATCTTATGCGTTCCTATTGCCTGGTGGGTGAGGCAGTGATTAGCCTCTCTCCCTCCTGTTCGGGCAGGCCTGCACCGCAGCCCACAGACGCACACGTTACCCTAGCCTCGAACAGCCGAACCTAGCACCTGCTGCGCTGCTACCACATCGCACCAGGTGCTCGGAACAAGCGTGACAGCTCGGTTGACGTGCAGATGAGACTTGTTTGTGGGACTTGGCAGGCCTTGCTTTGCTTGCGGCCGGACGGACTGGGAGACCGCCACAGACGCAATGCAACCCCACGCTCTCATCGCTTCCCGTCCGGATCGCTGGGTAGGGGCAACATAACATGTAAAAGCCAGCCAACCGGCACAGGTGTAGCGTACCACACACCGATGGTCTCCGGTATACGCCACCACCACCAATTTACACAGCACACACCGAGGACTCCTGCGGGCGTCGTAATAAGACGGGCACAGCACGCATGAATGACATCCCTCACCCCGCTCCGCCCCGGCCCCGCCCAAGTCGGCGGGCTCAGCTCGGCATAGTAGAGCCAGACTTACGTTCCCACCGATGACTGCAGCTGAACTTGTACGCGTGAACCAATTGCGAAGTGGCCGCATGTATAGACAGAACCGGTGGAAACGCAAGTGGACTAATGAACCAGGCCACCAAGCCCCAGTTCGTCTATCCACAATGCGCCCGCCAGCCCACCGACGAACTTGTGTGAGATAGATGAACAAGGCTGAAAACCCACCCCGGGCCTTTTCTCCACCACCAACACCCCCCGGACGAGCCTTGTCTAATCAACCATGTTTCGCCACTCGGGCCATTGCCCGGCAGCTATACCCCCCCGTCTTGTCTCTGGAAATAGCAACCTGCACCGGTTTCGACGAGCCAATGGCCACAAAAGACAAGAAACACCTGGAAATACTTGCCCTTTTTAACTCACACGGAGGGGGGGGGGTATGTTGTGGGAACGACCAAGAGGGTACGAAACAAAAACCAGAGGCCGATCCGGTCCGATCCCAGTTGTTCGCCAAGTTTTGTTGTTTAGCCATGGCGAGAAAAAGCCAAAATGTCGCGCTCGGGCGTGGATTCACTCACTCACTCACTCACTGACTTTACAGCCTGCTGGCATGTAAGTGGACAAACACAGGATCCCTCCCAGGGAAACCCCCCATCGGCCGCCGGCGTATGTTCGGGGGGAATTTCAAAAGAGGACACCGAAATGTGTTTTGTCTTCGGTCGCTCTCTCGCCCCGAGGTGCTAACCAGCTGAGAGGGAGGTACACCGCGGCGGCGACCGGCACACACACACAAGTCACACGTAGGTCGATCTCGATTGGAGGGGGACAGCATCATTCGTGGGGTTGGGGAGCTGACGCCCCCCCGGAACTTGATTGTTCTCGATCACTATGTTCCGTAGAACTCTCATCTCCCTTTCCTCCACCCTCTCTCTCAACACACAACTTCCAGTATCTAGATATGTAGATTTTCACACGAGTTTGCTTGCTCCTCCGCCGGACTTTGGTATCCCTGTTTGGGGGGGGGGGAGTATGGACAACCAGCATGCTCGCTTCGCTTCGCTTCGCTTCGCTTAGTCGAAACACAAACAAAAGATTAGGGGCAGACAATAATCGAGGAAAAGTAATGATGGGGACGCCACCCAAGGGTGAGGAACTTCTTTCCTCCCCATTTCAAAAACCGTTCAAAACGCCGTTGAAGCAGTAGTCCTCTTTTTTTTGCGCAATGCAAATGGGGGTTTGGGTGGGCGTAAAATCGCCCGGCTGTCGCAAGGGCGGGACATGCAGTAGTCGCCAGACCGGCCACCCTTCATCACCCCCCCCCGGTCGTTTTCCTGTGTCCCAATGTGGTCCCTTCCATCCAACCCGTCAAAAAATCCCTATAATCATTAGCCCCATTAATCTTCCTCCCAGCGACCGATTCTCTGGGTTCACTTTCTGTTGATCACCACCCGGGCTTCCTCTTCGAGGTCGCGCTGCGCCGGATGCTCGCCATCCAGATGGAGTCGTCGAGGATCTGGCTCATCTGGATGGGGCTCACGGCGCTGTTGCTCCTGCTATTGCGCCTGCTGTTGGCCGCCGAGCTGTTGGCCGACCCGCCGCTGAGCTGCAGCTCGAAGCTGAAGGCCGAGTGCGTCGACTGGTGCGCGTCGCTGCGCGCCGAGCTGCCGGCCTCGCCCGCCCGTGGCATGCTCAGCGGGTGCACGCCGCCCGCGCCGTCGAAGTTGGTCTGCAGCGTCAGGTCCGTGCTCGTGCCGGACCACGTCTTCTGGTGGACGGTTGACCCGCCGCCGCCGCCGCCGCCGCTGTTCCGGGCCTCGTTGGGGCTCAGGAACGCGGCGCCCGTGCCGGAGGGCGAGCGCAGGCCCGCTGAGCCGGGTGTCGACGGGCTTTGTGGCCCGTAGGGGTTCTGCAGGAGAGAAGAAGACGTCTTCCTCTTTTCTCGCTCTTCTTCGTCGTCTACGAGGATGTCTGGCAGGTCCAGCTGAGGTATTGCCGTCATACGTGCAGCCCTCTTGCGATCCATGTGCCGCTTGAACTGTCGTGCGTAGTACCTATCGGGACAATGTTAGAATTCCACCCAGCCATGTTAGGATACCAGGGTAACTTACATTGTGTCGAAAAAGCCGACGACCACACGACGGCGGACTTCCTCTTCGATGCGTTGGAGACGTGCCCGACGACGCAAGAACTCCTCGAGACTGTAGTCCAGATGTTAGCCGGCCGAATCCTCGACACTGTGCAAGTACGTTGTGACATACCGAAGACTCTTGCTGTCGTTGATGATGTTGTAGTGAGCCAGAATCATGAGCACTGTAGTAAACGATATGCCCTTGTCCGGGTCCGCAGACACCATGACCTCTTCGTAGAAGATGTTGTACCTTCTGCGCCTCTCACGCACCGCCTGAACGTCGATCTGATTCAGCCTCTTGTTCAACTTCTGAATGCTGGCAGGACCATATGCGCTTGCCGAAGAGAGGGATTGGTGACGAGATGAGGGCACCTCGTTTCCAACATCATCCAGGATCTGCCCCACAGAGTCCTCGTGCGAGTAGATACGCATCTCGAACACGCCAGACAGCTCTCCCAGCAGGCGAGGGAAAGCTTCCTTGCTGATGTGCCCTGTGCCATGGGGGTCGACCGACCTCCAAGCCTCCTTGAAGCGGCGGATCTCCTCCCGGTCGACGACAGACAGCCCGCTCGATCGCTGGTACACGTACGAGAAACTCTCGTAGATGAGCGACACAAACAAGTTGACGAAGATATACATGCTGAGGATGTTCCACAATATGAACAGCACCCTGGCCCATGCGGCGCTGCCACAGTCGCTTGAATAAAAGTTCTCACTCTCGACGCACAGAGGCGGCTCGATGCAGGCGTAATCCTCCATGATCTCGTTCCAACCCTCGCCGACAGACATGCGGAACAGCAGGATTAGCGCATTCGGCACGGTGCGGAAGTTGATCTGAGTGGTCTCCTCGCCGCCGAATCTTGTCAAACTGAAGGTCTGCGTCAGGGCAATCGCAAAGACCAAGAAGAAGACAAGCCACGTTGCAAGCAGATTGCCGATTGTAGTCAGACTAGCTGCGGCCGTCTTGAAGAGCTGGTCCAGAGCGTCGTTGCGGGGGATGAGCAGGAACACAATCGCAACAAGGAAAAACTTGTGCAGCTGCACAAAAGTATCTTCCTCGGGCGAAATGAGGAAGAGAATTGTGGTCGCAAAGGCGCCGAAAACAACAACCAAGGAGTACATGTCCCAAGAGCTCTTTCTGAAGCGCGGCCAACCTAAACCGAAGACACGGATTCCACTGTTCGCCATGTAGATCAGCGTGAACAAGAAGAATATCGCATCCATCGTGTTGGTCCACCAGAGGGGCTCCTGGTAGAACTCGGCCAAAAGCAGCAGAAGATGGAGACCCAGGACTACCGTGATGGTGGTGTACCATTTGCCTTTCTTCTCGATCGCGCGCTTGTGACACCATTTCTTCCAGCTCTGATTAGAGTCATCATAAGACGTCTTAGAAGGGGAGATCTGGCGGAGACGTTTGCGCAATTCGAGCCAGGACCGTTGCTCTGTTGTCAAGTAGGCCACGCCTGTCTGTTCCGTGTAGTTCCGCATGAAGACAGAGATGAACAGCGTAAGCACGAAGACCGTGCCCAAGAGGTTGTAGATGATGAAGAAGACGGCATTGCCCTGTGCGACTCCAAAGACTGGTTGCTTGCCGACTCCTGTAATGGACTGCGCCCCAAAGGAGACATCAATCCATCCCTCTTGACTCACAATTTGGAACAGGATGAACAGCGAGGAGCCGAAGTCATCAAAGCTGAAGAAAGGATTTTGAGCAACTCGAGGAGCCAACACGTCCCAGTTGTATGGAGTGCTATTGAATTCGCCGAAGCAGTCATGGAGGAACTCGCCTGCGCCGTCGTCGTTGCAGGAGACGAACTTGCCCATGAACAAATTGGTCCCATAGATTGCAAATGGGATGATCAGCGAGAGTGACACGAAGGCCGCGCTGGCAATCTTCCACCACCCAATCACGATCAAAGAGTGGAAAGTGTCACGGGCGCTGTCACTGACATTGAGTAGCCGCAGGGCTCTGAGGGCCTTGAAGGCGCCAACAGCTCGAGATACGGCCCCATCGTTTGTGAAGAGCGTGATGACATTGATCCAGAGAGTGATCAGGACCACAGCGTCGATGATTCCCCAAGAGCTGCGGAAGTACGCGTTCGGGGTCCAGAAGAACCCATCTGCGATGACCTTGATGAGAGCTTCTGCGCTGAATAGAGTGGCGAAGGCCATGTCGGTCCAGACGAACCAATTCTCGACACTGAACTCGTGGGTCTCGAAGTATTCCTTCTGGTATAACGGGGTTGTGACACAGGCCAAGATCACCATGGCGACAATAGCGGCATAGATGAAGGCCGAAAACGAGTACCACGCAATCTTATGAGGCTCAACGCCATCGAAACGCTCAGTTCCTCGACCGGGGCCAACAATCCGCTGGCAAAGGCGCCGAATAGGGTTTTTTGGGCCGAATATGAACAAGGAGTTATTGTAGGTCGGGTGCCGAGCTAGATAAGCGCGTTGTGCCTTGCGACGCTCGGCGGTGGCAGAGACAGCTTGACGAGCCATCTGCCGGGGGTCCTGGGTCTCGTTGCGATTTTCGAAGGCGAGATTTGAGTAAAATGGATTTGGATCCTTGCTGCTGAATGCAGTAACCACCTTGCCCCACACCATAGACATGAAGCCAGGCTTCACGCTACCACCTTTTCCATTAGCAGCAGCTTCGGGGGGTGATTGGCTCCCGCTGCCAGGCGTCTCCTGCACCGTCTCGACTGCGTCGTCGAGGAAGTCCCGTACGACAGCCTCCTTCAGCAGCATTTCCATGGTAGCCGGGCCGTAGTCCAAAGGATCCTTCTTCTTCCTCGTCTTTCCGAGGGAGAATATGGTCGAGAGGGCGAGGTTGCTTGAGCTGCCTCCCAATTCTTTCCGCTGCAAGAACGCGCGGACCTGTTCAAGCCGCTTGACATCTTCTCCCACATCGAAGTTTTCTTGAATGACAGCAATGAACATATTGAGGAGAATGAAGAAGGCCAAGATAAACCATCCGATGAGGAACATGGCTCCAATCCACGCAGTGTGCCGTCCATTCGTGTAGCCGGTGACAGTGTACAGGACAGTCGTCCAATTCTCACTGGACAGGACTTGGAACATGGCCTGGAACGAATTCCAGATTGTTGCAAAGTTCATGTTGATGTTGTCACCGCCGGCGTCCTCCAGAGGTATTTCTCCTCGGAACAGCTGCGAGGCAAAAATTGCCATGAGGAGCGTAATCAGGTAGACGAAAAGCATCAGGTTGCTGATACCCGTGGCATCACCCAAGACTAGCACGAGCAGGTCCCTGGTCATAGGCACCGCAAGGACAACTCGGTAGACCCTCATGATCTGGAACACCGTCAGCCAGGCGTAAACCATGCCTGCGTTGTGGATAGGGGGCAGCAGGATGACGGATGTGACGACGGCAAGCCCTAGGTCCACGAGGTTTCGAGTGCTGCGACGGAAACCCCTGAAGTCCGCAACGAGTCGTATAATGATTTCGATGTCGAGTAAAAGAGTTACCACCACCTCGACGTTGTCGATGAACGCTTTGCGGTCATCGTGCATTTCGGCGCTCTTACATGCTTGCGAAAGCAGGTCAAAAGCGATACACAGGACCCAGAATAACCTTGACTTGTTGTAAAGTCGCTGTATGGAAGATATCCGTTTGGGTGGTTCCTCTACAGGGTCATCCTCGATCTTGTCCTCAGAATCAGTGAAGGCGCTTGCCTTGCTCTCTTCGCGGATGACCTGAAAGGACGATGTGATGACAGCAATGAGCAAGTTGACCAGCCATAGCAACATGATCATGATGCCGGCACCGAAGAAGAGTGCCGCTGGTGTGTAATCTGAATCGATCGTGTAATACATCAGGTCGGAAAACGTATTCGCACTCATGACGACGAAAACCATCTCGAGTGAGTGTAGGATGTCGTCGAAGTGCATACTATCGTTGTACGGGTTTCCCTGCTGTAGACAAAGTGAACCTCTGGGGCAAATGTAGCCCTTAGCGCTACCTGTGCCGGGGCTGAGGTTGGTCAGATCGCCAGGCGGATCAGCAATGACCCACGGCAAGTCGTCACCGGTGGTCAAGTTCTTGTAACCACCACAGAATTGGAAGTCGTTGACAAAGGCCGCAGAGATATTCAACGGGTCCTCCGGGTCAATCCAGACACACTGTCGCCTCAGACTGCCCTGGAAACTTTGCACACCAATAATGGCAAAGACCAGCCAGAAGAAGCCGATCAGGAAGGACACTCGCAGCAGCAAGGGCGCCGCTCGTTTCAAACTTCGCAGGATGACCTATTCTCACATTAGTATTTATCCTGTTTCGTCCCGGTTGGAGACAACTTACCGCATTACCCTTGGTCAGCGCCAACAGTCTCACAATACGCAGACAGCTAAGCATTCTAAACACATAGAGATGGTGTCTTTTCTCGGCGCCCGTTATGCCGATCACAAAGGAGATCCAAAATGATACGACCGCAACAAAGTCGAGTCGGTTGAAACCGTGACGCAAGAATGCTCGTCGGGCCAGTTGATACCTTTGCTGCTCCTCTATCGTCTGAGGGAGAGAATGCCCGTTGAAGAACGTTACAGAGCGTTGAAACGTCGACGGGCCATAGTCTTGTGGTGGCTTCTTGACCGACTTTTGCCTTTGGGGTTGGAAGACAGTCCGATACCTGTCCACAACAGCCGCCTTGACGCCGCGTTTGCGGTCAATGGTGCTATACTCGCGGGCATTGAGTATGAAGCCGGACACAATGATCCTGGCAATCAGCTCTATGGTGAAAATGACAAACAGGCAGAAGATGGCCCAGTCAATCGAGGTACTACCCCATCGGTCCGGCCTGCCCTCTCCGTCATCAAAAACATTTGGAGCGGCCTCGACACACAGAAGGATCATTTGGAGCACAATCAGGATCAGAAGCAAAGGCTCTGTCCATGGCTGCACCAGAATATCGCAGAGGCGTCTTCGTATCGCGTTTTCGGGGGAGAAGATGCCCAAGGTCTTTCCCTTCAACGGGTTGGCCATGCGGCCGGATATGGAAGGCACCGGAGATAGCGGGCCAGGGTCCGAAGGGAATATGTACTCGGCATGGCCCTTCTTCTCGATGGGGCTCCGGTTCTGGTAGAGCTGCGAGTGGTATGAGGTGTCGACCTCGGGCACCTGGGGTATGGACTCGCGCGGGCCATCTCGACTTGGCGAACGGGACCGGTCGCGGGACCGGTCACGGCGTCTCTGGTTCTCGAGAACCTCGTCACCACTGATGTTGACGACACGCTGGGACATGGCCCGCATGATAGAGCCGGCCTTGAGGAAGGCGCCTGACGTCGAGGGCGACCTCGAGCGTCTGTTCGCATCGGGGGTGAGGTTCTTGCCGAAACTCTTGTGCTTCTGGGAGCCGATGCCGGACTCCAAGTCGAAACCGAGCCTGTCCTCATTGCGCACCTGGCTCGGGCCAGTGTCCAGGTCCCGTACCGTCTGGAAGCTATCCCGCGGCTGCGCATCGCCGGCAACACTAAGACCATCGATCGGCTGGGCGGTCTGGGTGAGAGGTACCCTGTCCGACTCCTGGGCGTGGTGATCATCGAAATAGGATGGCGCCTCGTAGGCGGCGTTCGGGGTAGAGCCGATCTCTGAGAGGGGACGGGGCGACAGCTGGTCGTTGGAGAAATCCGGCGGGAGGGCATACTGAAAAGCAGTCGGGTCCACGGGTGACTCGGGCCCAAGCTGCAGCCCTGCCTGCCTTGACTGTTGCTGCTGTGGTTGTTGTAGTAGCCCCTGCTGCTGGTGCTGCTGGTATGGGTTGTCCCAGTACGTGGTTATGCTGGGCAGGTTTGCGGCCATCTGGGCCGTGGTTGGCGATAACCTCTCATACCGCTGTGCCTGCGACTGTGACCCGTATGCCTGCGCCCCGCCAGCGCCGGAAGTGGACCTGCCTCTCCCGGCCTCGCCTGGCGGTCCATCAAGGCCGTCCAAGGGTATTGACGGAGGCGGGGGCGCCCGGTTCCGTTGCGACGGAGGGGATCTCGAGGGGTCCGCCATGGTGGTCGGAGGGAGGATGCGACGGGTGTCGTGTGCGGGAGCGAGATTAGGACGGTGGTGACCGGCCAATTGCTGCGGTGGGAGTGGGCAGCGATTGGATCAATCACAAGGTGGTCGAGATGCGCGTTGAGCGCTCTCGGTTCGTAGGAGGGCGCAGTCAAGGCGCGAACATGGCCTGGCCGGAAGAGCTCCTGACGGAAGGAGAGAAAACAAATCGATGGCCCGTGGTAGCTGCTCAAAACAATGGTAGCTGTGTTGGTGAGTTGGTGGGCTGGCTGGCGTGTGTCAGGTCGGGGGTGGGGGGTTTGGCGGAAGGAGGATTGTTGATTTGAGAGAGGGCTAGTCCAGCTGAACCTTGACGTGGTCGAGACGAGAGGGCTGGAGTAGGAGGCAGTGGGGTGGACTGAATTGGACGGGATGGGTTTAATTGTTGGATAGATCGGTTGATTGCCCTGCTGACGACGTCGTTGTTGGGCGGAGAGGGAGTGAGCTCGGGGGG
>LJJS01001739.1:47550-72347 GCA_001447215.1 Diaporthe aspalathi
AGTCTCGGGCGGAATATGTGTGTGTGTGTGTGTGTGTGTGTGTGTGTGTGTGTTCGGCTGTCGTCGTTTGTGCCGTCGTATCGTGAGGTCCTTGCTTACTGTACGTCGTGTGGTATGTATGCTGTTGTCTGAAAGTCTGTCTGGTGGGTTCTCGAACTCGGGCAGCAGCAGGAACCTGGAAGCAGAATCCCCTTTCGCTTCTCACATGTTGCAGAAGCCGTGGGTCGGTCCTCTTTCGGGTGTGGTCATGGCACATGGTGTACCCAGCCATGGTCATGGTACCCCCCCGGGGAGTTCCCAATCGCATCTCGCATCCCCTGCATCGAGGTGGGTCAGAGCCTGTGCCCTTGTCAGGCCCTGTCCTGCTTGCCTGCTCGTCTTGCTCGTGTCCCTGGTCTGTCCCTGGTGTCTCAGCGTGTCAGCCTGTGTCAGATGCTAGCGCGGAAACCAAATCTTGACCCCTGCCACGAAGCCATCTCTTAGCCGTTCAGCCATCCAGCCATCCGGCCATGATTATGTGGGTTCCCTCAGCTTCAGCTCATCATTAGCATTTCAACTGCACCCCCGATTTCGTGAAACTTAAACTATCTGCCCGTCTGGTCCGCCATGGCGAATCACGCTCCTGTCTGATTTCGGCCTACGCTATATAGTCTATAGTCTATGACCCCTCGCAGATACCTCCAATATGAGACAGGCCAGTCATAATATAAGTCAGAGGTGAGAAGAGAGAGAGAGACAGACAGAGACAGATAAGAGAGCCTAAAGAGACCTGTCACCGTCACCGTGCGTCCTCTCGCCCTACCAGCGCGCCCACTTTTGCAGGGGAAAAAAACATCCCGTATGCGAGGAGGCCACGCACGACGATCCGGCTCGACCGGCAGAGGTTCATCAAACAGTCCACGCCAAAAAGGACCCTGAGGGCTCCAGTGTCCCACCAGCCTTGCCCCATCCACACAACATTCGCATTTATAATACGACATATCCATCACGGGCCAAGCAGTCCCAACGCGGCGGGTACCCGAGCTGTGCGCGTACCTGGGCAGTTTGAGATTTGGGCCAAAAGCAGTGTAGTCAAGTCTGTCTCTTCCGAGCTGAGGCCAAACGACGACGACCGCCGTCTCGAACGCCGGCCAATGTAAATCGATAATGACTGAATCCACAGCAAATAGCCTTCGCCCTGGGAGATGAAAGTGGCTCCCTTCATAAATATAGGTATATATTTATCACGCGCACAAGCGCCCAGACATGGAGAACGTGCCGATACTTCCTAGTGTAAGTACTTACATAGTAGACGACTCCAAACAAAAAAAAAAAAAAAAAAGACCCCTGAAGTATCCCAGCTCCCACCGCCGGACAGGCCAATGGCACTGTCCACGCCCCCGAGACTCCCAATCTGGCTCTTTATTTATTATCCACCGCTCCACTCCGCGCAGCAACCAGGTCGGCGACGCTCGCAATCGGCACACCGCCCATGATGTCAAACACAGCCACCGCCACGCCGAACTCCCGCCCGATCCAGTTCCTCAGCTCCACCGCCATCAGCGAGTCCACCCCGTAGGCCGACAGCGCCTTCCCCGGCTCCACGTCCTCGGCCGGGATCGACATGGCCCGCCCCAGCTTCGCGGACAGCGCCCGCAGCACAACCTGCGCCCTCTCGCCAGAGTCGCCCGCCTGCCGGAAAAGCAGGCCCGCGCCCTGGTCCGCCGCCGACGCCGCCGCCGCCGACGAGGACGAGGACTGGCCTCCCGCCTGCGACCCGCCAGGTATGAACGAGAACCCCGCGAACAGCGGCCGTTCCAGCACCGCCGGCGACTCAAGCCCCTGGCGCATATTCTCGGCCGGCGTCCGTAGCCCGAATAGGACCTGGCCCGCCGCCCGGTGCGCCGCCGGGGTCGGGAGCGGGTTTTGAGGGTCGCAGGCGAGAGCCAGCACGGCGAGCAACTCGGTGTCGTCAATGGGGTTCATGTCGTTGAGCGACTGCCGCTGCCGCTGGTACCCTGAGTTCTCCGCGATGATGCCCACGTTGCGCATCCACCCGATGTCCAGCGAGAGGGCCCGCTGGCCCAGGGCGGCTCGGTGGCGGGCCAGGGCATCCTGGAACGTGCAGCCCCCCGCGTAGTTGGCCGAGGCCGCCTGGCCGGCCACTCCCGCGAGGGACGCGAGGAGGATGAAGAAGTCCAGGTCCTTGCGGAGGAGGCGGTGCAGGTTCCACGAGGTCTGCACCTTGGACTTCACGGTGAGTTCCCATTGCGCAAAGGTCATGTTCGCCATGATGGCGTCCTGAAGCATCATGGCCCCGTTGATGCAGCCCTTGATCGGCGGAAGGGTCTTGGAGCACTCTTCCAGGAGGCTGCTGAGGCTGGCTGCATCGGACACGTCACACTTGGGCGCAATAACTTTCACTCCGCGGGACTGCAGCTGTGCGATCATTTCCGCTGCGGCCTTGGATGAGGCACCTGACCTGGAGGGCACAATGAGGTGCTTTGCTCCTCGGTCGGCCATCCAGTTGAGAATTGCTCGGCCCAGACCACCGCACCCTCCGGCGATCAGGTATGATGCATTTCCGTCGAACGTCCATGGTCGACGCTCCTGGGTGAATTGCTAGAGACAAGTCCTGTTAATACGTGGATCTGGGCGCTCCTAAACTTTGGGTCGCGTATAAGTGAAACTTACCGGGACGACATCCTCGGGCTTGGGAGCAACGACAACTCGGCCCAAGCTGTTGCCACTCTGCAGATCCTTGAATGCCTCCTCGACCTCAGACGCACTAAACACTGGCACAGGCTGTAGCTGCTGGATTCTCCCGTCTTCCAATAACTGCGCCGTCTTGTTCCAAAGCCTGCTGGTAGCCTTTGGACTCAGACCCATGATATCAACGGCTGAGAGCGAGATATTTCTTGCCAACGAAGCCACCGGCAGGGTCACATTGGCGCTGATATTGGTGCGGTCAATCTGGATTAACCGACCGTTGCGGGCCAAACACTCACACGATGATCTTATTACATCGTCTCCAGGCAACAAGTTATAAACGACGTCGACGCCTTCTCCCGTGACACGTATCACACCCTGAGCAAAATGGGCAGTTGTGCTGGAGAAAATATGGTTCTTGGGAATATCCAGCTTCTTCGCGAGAAACTGCCTCTTTTCAGCGGTTGATTCAGTGGCAAAAACTTCCGCGCCTTGTATCTTTGCAATCTGGACAGCGGCCTGACTCAGAATATCAGCAGCAGAGTGAATCAGAACCTTGTCCCCTTCCTCCAACCTGCCGATCTCGACAAGAGCCTGGTAGGCGGTCATTGTCGGGACGCAAATAGAAGTGACAGCCTGAAATGTAAGCGCGTCTGGGATCTTCAACACGTTTTTAAAGTCCGCACGGGGGAACTGGCGGGCGGAGCCTGCTGCCATCATCCAGACACGGTCGCCAGGCTTGATTGAGCCGTCACAACCGCGGCCGACTCTAGTCACGACACCCGCACAATCGCCACCCAGCAGACCGTCATCACCATCGAGGCGTCTCATGGCGGCTTTCACGTCTTGGTGCACGAAGCCCCATGCCCAGGCGTTGATTTCCACCTCATGGGGTTCGAGCTCGGTCCCATATGTGGCATCCTCCACGAACTGCAACGTGTCGAGGCTGCCGAGATTCCCAATAGACAGCTGCAGGGCCGGGCCCTTAGCCCACGGTTTGTGCTGAAGCTGCCGGGACAACAGGGATCGAAGCGTAGCATTCCCAGACACGTCCTCGACGGCCCGACCAGTGGTGAGCAGCCCGTCAGTCACAACGTATTCCAGCTCCGCGGAGGATCCCAGCCCAAAAGAGCTCTGGATTACCTTGTGGATGAAGTTTGCGCGTGCATCCACGTCGGCCTCTCCCTCTATGGCGAGCGTCACGATGTGGCTGTCAGACTGCTCTGCGCGAATGGTGCGGAAAAAGCCCTGCATGATGCTATAATCAGGATATTGGGAGTCATTGATACTCGTGCTTGTGACCCAGAGGAGGTTTCGGGCGTGGCTGATGAGATATTGGAGGGCCTTGAAGCTTTCCTCGGTCAAATCAGCCAGGAGAGGCTTGTTGGCTTCAGCGAGACAGATGACAGTGTCATGTTCGGTCAGACCAGCAAGTGCCTCTTCCAGACCATCCAGAGCGAAGAGGCATACAATTGATTGCGGGCCTTCTGCAAGATCAAGCCTGCCGCGAATCGAGTCAATGAGCTCTTGCTGTGCGCCTTGCTCCTGGTCTTCAACGACAAAGACCACATTGGCGAGCGCGATTGAATCCTTTTGTGCATTTGCCGGGCGTCCCACGGCTGTGGAAATGATAATACTCATAATATGACACTTGTCGTTTTCATAATCGCGTATCACAACATCGTTGCCGGAGAAGCCATTTTCTCGCAGACACTTATCCCACAGATCCTCAGGGATGGCTGCAGAATGAGGACGCCACTCCTCGCGGGCGACCCACCAGCCAGGAACGAGACCAGCCATGAAATTCGTCGCAATATCATCAGGGTTGATCACCTCGAGGAGGATTAGGCGACCGCCTGGCTTGAGCGCCTTGCAGATGCTTCGGATGTTCTCCTCCAGATGCGGCGTGGCGTGCAGGACACTAGCGGCGACGATGTAGTCGTATGACCCAGCCTCGAAGCCCTGACTTTCGACGGAGCGGTCGAGGTCGAGGGTCTTGAAGGTCATGCGATCTTGCAGGTCGGGCCAGCGGCTCTTTGCACGCTCAAAGAAGGCGGGAGAGATATCCGTGTAGGTGTACCCGGAGAAGCTGGGCGACCCAGTGCGCGCTTCACACTCCTGGAGAGCTTTTATGATGTGGCCTGTCATACCACCGGTGCCTGCTCCGACCTCCAGAAATCGTAGCGCCGGGTTCTCATGCGAAGCCAGGTTCAAGAGCCGCCCGAGTCGACCATCCGAGCACAAGTTGAGGAAGAGGTCCTCGTAGAAGATACTGGCGAGGTCCGAGCCGAAGACCACCTGCAGCGGGTCAAGCTGACCAGAGAGCATCTCTGGTAGCTTCCTCGCGCACTCGGTGTAGAGCTTCCATGCAGGCAGTACGTTGCCGACCTCAGATAAGCGAGCCTCGACCTCGGAATCGCTGAGTGTTTCCGCCTCTTGCCGAGCATCTGGTGACATGTTGGTGCTGACATGGTGTTGCATCCACTCAACATGCTTGACCAAGCCCTCAGGCACCTTTGAATGGTCGACGACCTTGAGTGTCCGAGCAGCTGCGAGATCTAGGGCAGAGCACAGCTTGGCATGGTTCGCCAGCACGACGGTCTCATCCCTCGTGTATGAGTCTGCGCGACACGCTGCGGACAGCTCCTGGGGCTCGAGGAGGCTCAATTGTGGCTTCCACTCGACGCCATACAACAACTTTGTCTCCTTTTCTTGGGCTCCCGTGGTGACGGCCGTCGTCACAGCCTTCTGGATGGTGCACAAGACCTTGCCATTGTCCGACAGAGCAAGAAGCTTACCCTGCTCGCCGCGGCCTACTCCTCCATTCGCAGTCGAGTTGGAAGTCGCCAGCCACTGCACGGACTCCGTCTGAGGGTGCTGCCAGCCAGAGGATGCGAACCAGGCGTTCTCAATGTGGATAGGTACGTTAGCCGCAGGCTGGGAGCCGGCGCTCACTCGCAGTATATGGAAAGCCGTGTCAAGGACGGCGGGATGTACCAGGCTGCTGGTCTGATATCTCTTCTTTGACACATCGACACGTCCCACCGCATTCCGCTTGCAATCCCAGCGGATGTCCTGCAAGATAGAGAACCAATCGCCATACTGGAGTCCCTGCTTAGAGGCGTAGCTGTAATGAACCTTTGAGTTCACAGGCCTGTCACAAGACTTTGTCACAAGATCGTGCTGCCTTCTTAGGTCTTGCTCTGCCAGTCGCCTCTCGTCGTTGACGTCGTCCGCTGCTACCGATTCGAGATACTCGACCTTGATCGTGGCGCGAGAGTTTTCTGTCCATTGCCCGTTTCGGTAGGAAAAAATCGTCGTCTCGAACAGTGTCGATCCACCCCCCTGCTGCCGTACCGGCCGCAACGTGAGTGAAGTTTCTGTACGATCATCCCAAGTCTCCTCAATGATTATGGGACTGATGAAAGTGGCTTCCTTCACAAAGTAACCTGCGACGACGCGATCCGCTGGAACCATTTGCTGAACAGCCTCGATGGCCATTATCAGCATTCCTGCTGCTGGGTATACCACAGTGTCGCTGATAATATGGTGGCCGGCGAATGGCATGGAATCGATGCAAAAGAAGTTCCTCCACCGCGGCGCCAGCTCATTCCAGTCCGAGACGCGGACACCGAGGGTCTCTCCTTTCAATGCCCCGCGCAGTCTGTAGTTGCGGGAGATCCTTGATTCTGCCCAATACTTGTTGGAGTGGTCGAATGGGTACTCAGGACAGTCGACCAGGAACGCGGGCTTCCGGTCGGTTGAATGCTGGTTGACTGCTGAGATCGAGATAGAATGGCCGTAGCAGAACAGCTGGCCCATAAGCTCGAGGGTGGTCTGGATAGGTGGTTGTGACCGGTGCAGCACACTCGAATATCGTATTTGCCTCTTGCGGTTGCCCCCCTGGTTGATGGTATCTGAAATTGGTCGCTTCAAAGCTGGGTGGGGGCCCACCTCAACAAGGTCGCTGATGTTCCCTAGACCAACTTTGAGCTTTGCTGACTCCTGCGTCAAGACCTGAACTGCGTCTGCAAATCGGACGGGGGAAACCATGTTATCGACCCAATACTGGCCCTTGACCAGCTCTGTGGGGCGGATAGACCTCCCAGTAACGGACGAAACCATTGGGATCGCTGCCCTGGTTTTTGCGTCCTGCCGCCCTGCATTTTCGAGACTGCCCATGAGCGACAAGTACTCTTCGGCGATGGCCAGCATCGACGGCGAGTGGTACGCAACGCCTGTTCTGAGCTTTTGCGCAAAAATACCAGTCTTGTCGGCTTCAGCCTTGACGGCGTCGATGGACGCTTCAGGGCCGGACAAAGTACAGTTCAGGGGGCTATTTATGCAGGCCACACAGACATCTGTCGCCTTGATGTCTTCCAAGAATGTTGGCACTTGATCTTCTGGAATATTTATGGACATCATCGCACACGGGCAGGACGAATTTGCAATTCTCAGCTTTCCAGCAAGCTGCCCTCGATAATATGATACTTTGCAGGCCGAGTCTAGGGATAATGCTCCAGTGACGTAGCTGCAATCGAAGAGGTCAGTAATAAACCACGAATTATGGTGTATTGTATTGCATCTGACTTACGCAGCAGCAATTTCCCCCGATGAGTGACCTACCACAGCCTTGGGAGACACTCCAAAACTCTTCAAGAGCTCGACCAAGGCTAGCTGTATGGCCGTAGACAACGGCTGCGCATATTCTGGCTTGTTAATATTTTCCCTACGCCGCAACTCATCTGGTAATCAATGCACCGTGTTAGCTCATGCTCAGCGGCCTCAACAGCAGATTCTTCGTACCGAATATGGACCACGTGCATCCCAGACGAGCGTATATATCATCGATCAGCCGTAAAACCTCGGCAAAAACCGGATATTGAACGAGGTCATGTCCCATATCTGGAGGAAGCATCAGCTTGTCTGTCCGTACCTAGGGAAAACCACCAGCGCGGGAACTAGTCCGCGATGCTGCATGGTAGAATCATACCGGCATATTGAGCACCTTGCCCCGTGAACACGAAGGCTAACCCGGCGTCTGCCGAGCTCCGGACTGGTTTGGCCGGCGAGAGGGCTTTGTCCCCCGGTATTTCCGGTCCATCTACGACAATGGCGAAGGTCCGCCATAGCATGTGGCTACGACGAGAAGCAAGAGTGTGTGCCAGCTTATCGAGCTTCTCAGGATCCCCTGAGACTCTTTTCTGGTAGTACTGCTGGTAGACACCCACTGTCCGCTTCACGGCGTTCTCGTCAGCTGCGGTCCAAATCATCATCCGGGGCAGGCTGCTGATCCCCGGCGCCGCGCCCAGCCCGTTGGGTTCCTTTGTGGATCCATTGCGGTAAACTCCGTTCGGTTGATGAACCGCAGATGATCCGTTCAAAGAGTGGGGCATGGCGTTGCCATTTACCACAGCGTCGGTATGGCTTGTGCGACTGCCATTGCCGTTGAGTATGGGCTTGCCGGTTGAATCCCCGGGAATAGGAGATGTGCAGTGGTTTCCTGGGAGGCGCCGATCTCTCAGGTAGTGGTATGCATCGTCAAGGACGACGTGCGTATTGGAACCACCAAAACCAAACGAATTAACAGACACCCGACGTAGCCCAGACGCGGGCCACGCGACGCATTCGGTTGGGACCTTGACTTTCATTAGCAAAGGTATATATTTGCCGGTCTTTGATCTGCGTACCTCGGTGTGGTAAAAGTCAATATCGATATCCGGGTTTATTTTCTCAAATAGGGCATTTGGCGGGATGATGCCTTTCTCTAAAATCACTGTCACGATCGGGAGCCGTCAGCCAGTTAGCCACCCCAAAATGATACTGGACAAGACCCTTGCTGGGAACTCACAAATTGATTTGACCATGCTAGCCAGAGCACTAGCTCCTTCAAGGTGGCCGATATTCGCTTTAACGGATCCACTGCAAAGACGGTCAGTCCACAAACTGCTGTGGGACACCTCAAGCTAGGAGCATCCGGCTACCCACACATAAAGGGGCTCCTCTGCTGATCGAACTTTGCGGAAGACTCGGCCTATGGCTTTCATCTCAATCGGGTCCCCCACTGGCGTACCGGTTCCTGGCGGCTGAGTCGTCAGCACTGTTCGACGCGGGCCAACGGAGAATGGATATATACTTGCCGTGAGCCTCAACATAACGAGTCTCGTCCAGCGTGAGCCTAGCCTGCGCGTAAACGTGGCGGATCAGGTCCTCCTGGGCTTGGGGGCTCGGCTGAGTCAAAACTGGGCTGCGACCATCCTGGTTCGAGCCTATTGATCTAATGACTGCTCTTATCATGTCACCATCCCGGATGGCTGTAGAGACGGGCTTGAGCACAAGAGCAACTACTCCCTCTCCCCTTGCGTAGCCGTTGGCTCGGTGATCGAAGCTGTAACAGACGCCGTCCGGGGAGAGGAATTTCTGGTCTGACAACAGTTGAAAGATAGCTGGGTCGAGAAGCAGGTTTGAACCAGTGACAAGCGCCTGTTCGCAGTGTAAGTGGCTGGGCAACAGGAGGATGGGTCTTGTGCTGGATGAAATCCACACTCACACATGTGGCGTCCCCTGCCTTGATGCTTTTGCATGCCATGTCGACAGCCGAGAGACTGCTCGAGCAGGCCGTGTTGCAATGTATGCTTGGGCCCTGTAGGTCAAAGTACCAGCTGACCCTGTTCGGTATCACGCAGGCGACCGTGCACCCGGTGACAGCTGTTCTCTCTGCATTATCAGGGTCCATGGCCGACATCCTCATATAGTCTTCTAGCATGGAGGCAGAAAAGACTGCGGTGCGGGAACCTCTGAGACTCTCGATTGGGATACCGGCTGCAAGGGTGGGAAACCACAGTCAGCATTCCATCTAGCAGTCTCCCAAAATCTACAGCAGGGTCTGTTTCCCACCTTTCTCGAACGCTCTATAAGACGCCTCGAGTGTCCAACGCTGCATCGGGTCCATGGCATTCGCCTCTTTCGATGTCACAGAGAAGAATGGAGCATCAAAGGCAGCAACGTCCTCGTCGATAAAATGCCCACGGCGGCCGTTGAACTGGTGAATTGGTGAGCATAGGTATTGACACACGGGACGGGTTGAGACATACGGTATGGCTCTTGCCACCCAAAAAGGAGTTAATATTGATACGGGAGGCCGGCCATTCTGTCGAAAGGTTCCGACGGTCCTGGAGAACTTCCCAGAAACTGTAATCATCGTCAATACTCTGCGGCAACTTGAAAGAGTACCCAACGACGGCAATGTCATCTGCCGCTTCGAGGTCGAGTCCTGCCCCGGGGAATGCCTCAGCGTTGGACCCCATGTTATCCTCTTCTAACACGCAACTGGGAGAAGAAGAGTTGCAGCTGTCGAAAAGGTTCTGTGTAAACCGACACGACAATTTATATGAGTCAGGAGTATCCTTTGATTGCTCCTTGAACGAGGATCCATTATTACACCGCCTGTGAATAATCGGTGCTGAGTCTCGAAGTGGCCGAAGACAACCTCGTCACGAGTCGCTCGGAAGATCTGAGGCCCACGATACCAGGGGCCAGATTCCTTTCCTGCCTTTCAAAAGCTTCTCCACGTCATTCACGGAACCGTAACCTTGCACGGAGCCTCGTAGCCTTCGAATCCGGCTGAGGTCCTTCAAACTCCCCGGAGACAAATCCTTCACCTTACATTGTCACTTTGCAAGTACCTGACAGGTTTTGCAACGGCTAGTGCCAAGGGGAAATCAAGGCCCAACCTAGGCGGGGTGGGCTAAGGCACTGTCAATAGTCCGCTCTATGGCACGAAGAACCCCAGACAGTTCCCCTGGGAAGTTCGCTCCAGGGATATCGTGGCCCCGGCTGTGAAGGAATACTTGGCGGTGTTTGTCGTCGCAGAGTCGCACCAGTCCATCGCGCAGAACTTCTGGAGTCTTAGACCAAAGCGGAGCCAACGGCGAAAGTAGACTTAGCCGTTGAAGAGACTCATTTGACCCACCAATGTGGGCTGTTGGAACTCGAATCAGAATCCCGTCCCTGTCCGGATCGACGCACCGCAGGATCCCACCGCGAACCACATCTGGATCCAGGGGCAGGGCGGCACTGAAGAAGATGCCACACTTGAAGTCCGCGAAAGGCTGTTTGGAGTCCTCGATCAAAAGCATAGCCGCAACAATTCCACCCTCAGAAAAGCCCATGACAGCATCAAATGGGCCATTTGTCTCAACAAACTCCGTCATGTTGAGTATGAGTTCTTGAGCATTGCTAGCGGTGACCTTTTCTTCAAAGTGGCCGTAGAATTAGTCACTGAGTGCGGAAGCACCTGCTGACAGTCAGAGACGAAGGTACAAAATAGGCTGAACCTCCAGGGTAGGTAGGCACAGTCAGACCTTCAGCAGGCACTGTGCCAATAGTGCCATCGATGAACACGAATTCATGATCGTCAAGAGCCTCTCTGATCTTCGCTGGCTATGCGGTCAGCGACCTTCCTGACAACATCGGACTTCGCCTACATGGCCTCGGACTCATTATTACCTGTCTGCATCTCGAAGATCTTGCCACTGTTAATTAGCTGGCCAGGGAGGTTTTTATGCATGGTGAAATGCTGTACAGCGCGACACATGGCAGCGTACCTTCGCATTGGTGCCCCTTCCATGGAGGCATAGGAAACGCATCTCGACTTTTGGATCCTCGAGTGTAACTCCTGTTGATGCCTGGGACAAGATGATGTGTGAATTGCGGCGCTGCAGAATCCAGGCACTGAGACTCAGGAGCTCATGCATCGTGCATATGTATCCATACGGATCATGTGCCGCCTGTGGAGGCTCCACGAGTTCTGGTACGGATCTCGAGTCCTGCAACCTTATCAGGTTGCGACTGACCGTGTAGAGGGACAGCCGGGAGAATCCATCATTCGAGCCGGTATCCTCTCAACGGTAATGATCTTCCTCTGAAGAGTCATGGGTAATGGCGCATCCCCCAGGACAGTTATCCCCGTCAGAAGTACGCAGCCGAAGGGGTCCAGATGTGTCATTATCCTCGCGAAAAAGACGGCAGCGGTGACAAGGTTGGCATCCTGATACCCCCGAGTTGGCTGCTCGGCTGGCTGCCCGGGCTAGCCAGAGATTGGCATAGAGAGACGGCCGATCATCTGTTCCCAGGGCAAGTCGTCACCCTGATATACATGTCCAAGTTGACATCCTGAACGGCTTCGACTCTGTCATAATTTCACTCGTCCAAATTGTGATCTCGGGGTTCATTTGAGCTGGGCTGTTGGTTGAGTCTCGTGGAGTGTCCTTCCCTGCTCGCACCTGCTTTCGACAGCCAACAGGCAGATGCTCGGGATCACGAGATCGAAGCTGCAGGAGGGATCCAGCGTCGAGAAAATGTGGGCTCCCGCGGTCACTCTTTGTTGGTATGAAAGGCCAGACGGTCCGCGAGCGCGATGCGGTGGCGCTGCATCCAAGACTTTTTTACACGTAAAAATGGATTAATGTGTGTGAGGTATCATATGCAGGGTGAAGTTACATTATAACTGGACGTCGTCGAAGTTTGGGAGGGGCCTGGAAAAGGGGCCATGCCTGGCCGCACAGACCAGCCAAAACCCAAACCCCAGGTCAATCAGCTCCGTGGGGGTTCAATAAGGAGGCAGGGGGGTGTGGCGTGGAAGGGGGGGGGTGAAGCAGGTGCCTACACCTTCTCCGACGGAGTCAGAATACCAGAGAAATACACAAAGGGCCTGCTAAATAAGCGTCTCCTTTTCATTACCGTTCCATGACTCAATTAAACTTTCTGCTTCAGAGGAGTACTCCGCAGAGTACGGGCCTGGAGTTTGCGTCTCACACGGTCGCATCCCAGCCCCAAAAGCACAGCAAGTAATAATACTAACAAGGCACGATCGTGAAGTGCCCAGCCACGCGCATCCACTATCCTGTTTGTCCCTATTCTTCCCCCATATTATAGACCTCAAATTAACGGGGATGGGAAGAATGGCGACCGTCAAAGAGACCAAGATCCACTGCGTTTACCTGTACGCTGGTCTGGGCCACTCATCGCTGGGCTCTGGAGGCACATGTGCACCACGACCAGCCTCGACATCGCTCGTCATCGGCCGGCTGTCCTGGCTGACAATGATTTGGGTGGTCCGAGTGATCACAGCCCCACCAGTCCTTGCCTTGTGAAGATGCTCGGTGGACTCGGACTCAACCGGGTCCAGGGGGATTCCATCCTCGTCAAGCTTGTAGTACGACTTGCTCGTCCCAGTTGCGGATTTTCCCTGCGACAGGTTGCTGTTGACCTGGCCCGACTTGGCGTTCGAGGGGCTTTTCGTGGTGTTCGTCTTCATACCAAATGCCCTCTTGATGTTCTTGAGGACACCGGTGTCCCTTAGAATCTTCGGAATGCAAGGCACTTTCGAGTGCACAATTAGCAAAGGATGAGTGCGCGGCATCGCAAAACGAAAACTTACTGCAGCACACGAAGAAACCACATGTCATCTCTGCTGTTGCCCAGAATACAAGAGGCCCGAGAGCATAGATAGCGTCAGCTGCCTCGCCGTAAGCAACTGTTGTAGCCAGTCTGAAGGCTGCAGAGAAACAGGCACTGTGAGGACAGCATGTCAGTCTACCTGGGTAGGGTACCAAAGTCGGATCAGATTCGGAAACTCACAGCAATCCAAGGCCAAACACGACGGAGACACCAAGCCTCTTTTTCCATGACATCTTCAGACTCCAAATGACACGTTGTGGTAGAAGGAAGATGGCAATATCAGAGACGAGTTGAATACTGGCCGACGACACTTGGAGCGGGTAGAGTTCGAAACACTGGGCATCCGTGATGGTGAGATCCCAGATGGCCGCGTGAGGGATGCACTGGAGGTTGAGGGCGATGATAGTGGCGATAGCGGTTCCGATCTGGACAAAACAGACTATCATGCAGCCCCAGAAGAATGCATTCTTCATGTGGGTGCCCCTGGGTACGAACATGCGGGTCCATTCCGTAAGAATAGCGACCTTAAGGAACGGCAGCACGAAAGAATAACAGACTCCGAAGACCAGGATGTACTACGGAAGAGTCAGTTCGACCCCTCGGTAGGATGTGTCTGATGACAAGACAAAGACGCACGTACATATTGGGTAGGAAGCATATCTTTGACCCTCACGTTCCATGTGTGCACAAAATAGCCGGGAGTCTCAACCATGGCAAAGTCTGCCCACGCAGCGCCCCAGTAGCATCCCTAGAACAGTTATTGTTAGACCCAGTGCATGAAATATACCCCGACAGATTGACAAACATATGCAAGAACCACCAGGACTAGATTAGAGGTCAGAGTCAGCGGCAGTCCACATCTGCGACAGAGTTGTTCTCCATCTGTCTTCTGAATTGTGCGTGTGGGTGGGGGGGGGGGGGAAGGTGTCAAGGTCGGCAAACTGAACAAGGGCGAATACTCACTCTCCTCGGTTTGGACTTTTCTCAGCAAGTACACTCTTGCGTAGAGACGGACCAAGACACAGAATGTGGAGATAACTATCATGGTGACAAGCACGCCAATAGCCATAGGGTTCTGGTTCGGCGGATTGGTGAAGTCCGACGTCTCGCCCGGGGGCGGCGCCATGACAGGCCCGTTCAGAATTGCGTCCATTATCGAAATGTGAGAAAATCCGGAGTGGAAGAGCGAAAGCCAGCGCCCGGGTTCGTAATTTAAGAGTGGCTGTCTGGCTGTCTGCCAGAGAAGAATGCAATGATTTTTGCCACTCGGCTGTTAAGAATGAGACTGGATCCCCTTGGAAAGAAGAGGGGAGAACATCTGAAGGTAACGGATGTGCTAGTTTTGAGAGATCGACCCCTGGCGATGGCACCGAGAGAGCAGCAGGAACATTTCCGAATGTAGAGGGCTGGCTCGACGGTTCGGGGCTGCATGAGAAAATTGCTAGGAATGTCCTGCTTCCAAGTTGTGAAGGGTCATATTTTCCAAAGGCCTGAAAGGGGGAAATGCACCGTTGCCATCGACGACACCCTTCTTGATGGAGATTAATTTTTATTAGCAATGTCATGATCCTCGTTCTTCCCCATCCCGTCGGCCTCCACCTGAACCTCGAAACCTCCCAGCAATGCAGGCACGAGAATGAGATCTGTAGCATTTGCCCCTGAGCTGGACACGGGGCTCACTCATGCGGCACTCAGGCAGAACAACCCGGTGGCCTGGCACCTGCCCAAGCTGCGTTGCAGTACTCGGCGACCGACCTCGCCGTGGTCCTGGGTTGCACTGCCAAGGGGAATTTGAAGGTCCTGGTCCACTAAGGTGTAAGCTTCTGCTCCTGAATTATGGGAGATTTGTTGACTTGACGCATCTCCTTGCTGCTCGTCCTCTGGCTGGAGAGTGACTTCAGCCGCCTTCGCCTCAGTGTCATGAGAATAGTCGGCTTAGCTCATGTATAATGACCATTTCCTGCGCAAGCTGGTCTTAACTTGTTGCTCGAGCCCCCACCACGAGAAGTTCTTTCCCAGATCGACCTGCTGGGGGGAGTTGTTGACAAAGCCGACG
The DNA here is from genome assembly GCA_001447215.1 of Diaporthe aspalathi. Classification (NCBI taxonomy): domain Eukaryota; kingdom Fungi; phylum Ascomycota; class Sordariomycetes; order Diaporthales; family Diaporthaceae; genus Diaporthe; species Diaporthe aspalathi. Next base: position 62,756 of record LJJS01001739.1, read on the forward strand.
TCGAGGCCACGCCCTCACCCTCACTGTTTAGCTACCCTCGAATTCGGGTCTCGCCACGGACTTCAGCAGCGCATGTCAACGGGATTATCAGCCGAGAACCCCCCTGAAGAGCAAAATCCTTGAAATGTACCATGGTAACGTTCCGAATTATGGCATGTACTGTGGTCCCATTTGCCGGTACTCCGAAGTACTGCAACAGGTCGGCCACGCCACGGGGAGACAATCCGCCTCTTCCGTGAGCGGCGGTCTGGAAAGGGAATACATTCGGAGAAGATGGCCAGGGTGATCTTGAAGGATCACACCTGCTCGAGGCTCGGTCTGCCAGTCCGACAGCAGAGGCGAGGAGGCGGGCCCGGATCCTTGCCGCATATGATACAGCCTGGCAGGTCTGGGCAGACCTGGCTGACGGGCCTGATGGGGAGCACTGACGGGAAAGCCAGACACTGCCAGACACTGCCAGACTGCGGGCTCGACCCCTCAGGAAGAAACTGGGGGACGACTCTCCATCCATGGCAAGTCATGCAGTGATGCCCACCCCATGTTTTCATTTCCTGCAGGCGTCTCTGTGGATATGAGGGTTTCTGGGCGGAGGGGACGATTGCAAGGGCTCCACAAGGGCTCCGCCGGGGCTGCTGGAGATGAGGTGGTGATGACTCCGCAATGATCGGCGGGAGGAACGCCGGTACCTTTGACCAGAATTCCGGGCCGCACCGGCCCACAGTAACGAGTATCGCGGCACACTGACAAGACTGCCAGACTGACAGATGACACTGACACGGGCCATAACGCCCCATTGTGGGCCTGCCAATGTGTGGGGGCCCTACTGCAGCTCGGCTGCTTAATGGCTCCAGACAGGCTTGTGGCGTTGTACTTAGGTGGGTTTCTAGGGCCGGGGTTCATGTGTAAGTCCATTGGCGCAGGGCTGCTGATTGGTTGATATTTCCAACAGTTTCTGAGGTTACGCGATATGTATTGCCTCCTGTCCACAATGTTCCTTTGACTGGCAATTTTTGGCCATCAAGACCGGACTTTCGTGTAGCTCCATTATCGTACTTCTTGCCCTGAACTCTGCATCAACACGGCTGATCTCTTTCCGTTCCCAGCTTGATGGTAGACGATCAGGTCAACACTCTCTGGTACCGTCTCCATTCGAAATGCCTCACACGCCCCGTACAAAAGCCATTGTACTAGTTGTACTCGGGTACAGAATAACGTCCACTGAATTCATGCCAAGGATGGAGTCCTTTCCGGTCTGTCTGCCGGATCCCCGGTGTTTACTGACACAGACGACTCTGGTCAAGTCCCCATCAAGGACCACATCGCTTGCGGTACGTTGCACTAAAGGTGTTCCCTTCTCTGGTTGTCCATCAGTTGCCAGACAAGATACAACGGTCCAGGTCGTCCAGGGCGCTGATGGCTAGTGTGTCCAGCAAACAAGGAATCTCCAACGAGGCAAGGAGCTTCAGGGGCGTAGACAGATCCGAGTCACATGAGCAGAACGGCACCGCCCTCGCCGACTGGCACTGATTCCACAACCCATATAGATCTGAAATTACACATTTTGGTCTGCCATGTTGTTTAGTGTAGTACAGGTCTACTTCAACCTCCCTCGACTCAACATTTGATACATTTGATTTCCTGCCCCAGCCAGTCGCCATGCCTAAGCAAGAAGTGTTTCACCTCCATCCACACGGCTGGGAGAACGACCCGGAGGAGGAGCGATTCAAGGTCACCACCCTGGACTACCTCACCGCATGCACGTACAACAACTATGCCCTCTTCTTCAAGTTGGAGGATACGGAAAAGCCCCGTGCTGTCGAGGTCCTGAAGGCTGGCCTGGAGCGGACAATCGCCCAGGCCAGGCACTACGCTGGCGTTATTGAGAAGGACCCTGATTTCGGTCACTCGTTTGTCAAAAAGAGGGACAGCACAGTCCGTCTCTTCGTGCAGTATCTGGATGATCCCAAGGATGGATATCCTACGTTCCAGGGCTTCGAGAAGTCCAACTTCTCTGCCGTCACCATGGGTGGCCTGAAGCTGTGGAGTGTCGATCCCATGACATACGGCGAGAAGCCAGAGGCTCATCCCGACAACAAGCCAGTCGCCTCGGCCTTCAAGGCGAACTTCATCCGAGGGGGTCTGGTCCTGCACATCCACCATCACCACTACTCAAATGATGTGATGGGCTGGGCCGGATTCGTCCACCAGCTGGCCGAGAACTGCAAGGCCGTCGCTGGAAATTCAGCCTTCCCACCATGGGACCAGAAGAACCTGGACCTGTCGTGGTTCTGCAAGCCAGACCCGCCAGAGGCATCCAAGGTGGACGGCCCTCCGCCGCAGAGCCGCCACCCGGCCCACACCACTGGCCAGTCGCTCCTCTTCCACCTGCCCAAGAGCAAGGCCGCCGAGCTGAAGAAGCTGGCCACCCCGGAGGACGGGACCTGGATCTCGACCTACGACGCCTTCTCCGCCTTCATCTGGCGCACCCTGAGCCGCGTGCGCGCCCCCGTGTTCAGCACCGACCTCTCCTCCAAGCTGTTCTGGGCCGAGGCCATCGACATGCGGCGGCGCATGGAGGTGCCCGCGCGCATCCAGCACAACGTCATGTTCGCGGCCCTCTCGGCCACGGCGCCCGTCGAGCAGCCCACGGCCGGCAAGGTCATCTCCGAGTGGCCGCTGTGGAAGGTTGCGCGTTACGTTCGCCAGCTGACCAACAGCGTCACAGCTGAGAGCCTCTCGAAGACGCTCGACATGGTCGCCACCGTCCGCGACAAGACGAGCCTCAACATCCAGATCGATGCGCAACCCCCGCTGTCCATCCTCCAGACGGACCACCGCGACGCCAGAATCACCGAGACCAACTGGGGCTTCGCGCGGCCCACCACCTACCGCCACGTTATCGACAATGTCGGCGTCGGCGTCATCGTCATCTACCCGTCCCGCGACCCCTCGCCCGAGTCCGACGAGGGCCCTGAGTTCGCCATCTTCTACGAGAAGAGGCTGGCACAGACACTCATCAACGACCCCGAGTGGAACAAGTACTTTGAGTACCGCGGTGTAGATGCTGAGGACGCTGCGGCCGCGGTAACCGACGGAGTCAAGCCTGTTCCGGTCGCGGTATAGCCAGGATCTTACTTTGCAACGTCCGAATTGAACATAATGCAAGATATTCCTTCAATGTCACCAAGGACGTGCATTTTCATTCCGAGTAGCTCGTATTCCAGTGCCGGTATCTTGTTCTTACGGACTCATTCTGACATAGCAACCTTCACTGGTCGTATAATCTTCCACCGCAATCTTCACCGATTGTCTGGTAAAGCCCAAACATATTGTCGCGCGGTTCCCAAGGGCGTATTGTACGCTGCAATGCATTGGCAGGGTCACGAAAACCCAGTCGAAGGCTAGGCTTTGACAATCCAGTACAGCCTTTGCATCCACAGATCTGCAAGGAACCAGTCGTCGCCCTGGCGCTTCCATGTCTCGTGGTAGTGGCCCCCGCCCGTCCCATGACCATGAGGATTTGTCCCTTTGGGTCCGACGTGATAGATTACCGGGAATATCGCCTTGACCTCGTCAGGACCAGTTTGCTCAAGCTCGCCAGGTCCGACTGAATGAATCTAAAATTTCAATTAGCAACTCTCTTTGTGCAAGAGTCTTCCAGGTCTATGCTCTCGAGGGTGAAGGGGGGGGGGGAGGGTCGCTTTCGAGAATGCCGAAGGAGGGAGGACTCAAGTCCAAGTCACTTACAGCCTGGACGTCAGCGAGGGATTTAGTAAAGGTTTCACAGAAGCTCTCCCGATTTTCCCAAGAATACAGGATGCCGTGCTCATCGATGATAGCGCCATCGGGACCAGCAAATCTGAAGGTTGCGCTAGGGAGCGCAATCTTGTCAAAGAGATGGAATTGACAGGTGTCAGCGAAGCGGCAGTACTGCGCCTTCTTGCGACGGATGATCTCCGCGACTTCAGGTGAGAGGGTCATGTTCGAGGTGGTCAAGTATATGTTCTTCTGATACTCGAAATAGTTTATATGGGTGTACAGGCGCGGGGCAAGAGCTAGCAAACAACAGGCCAGATGTGGACGGTCATCCAGGATGTTTATATGCGTAGATGTAAGCTTGTTGGTTGCAGTATTCGATCGAGATGATATGAGTAATCCACCCCCTCGCGTGGATAAACCGGCCAACAAGCACATATCGACTGCAGGTGATGGGTCGATTGTTGGGGCCAGCGGCAGCTTGGGAGCGGATGCTGCATATCATATCTCCTTTGGTAACTCCATCGTAGATGCCGGACGTTGGGGGCCCTGCATTGTATTCAGCCGTTGGTATTAGCCAGCCGGCCGGCCATACGATGATTGGTTCCTAACGGATCATCTTTTGAAAGATCAGGGAAAGATGTGTGTAGTATCACTTGAAGCCATCAACTTGAAGTCAGCCCACCGAAGGACGTGCTTGGAAGCCCCGGCATTTGAGGGGGCGTGCCAGGGTACGCGCACAGTCTCCTAACCCTCGACTTCCTGGAGCTAGCCCGGCTGGTGTCATCCGTAGTGGGCTTGGGTGGGCTGACAGGGGCCGAGAAGGGACCACTCAAAAGCTCGGCCAGAAAAGTGGCAGCGGTCGCGTCTTCTTGAATCGCGTGCACTGTTCATTTGCATCATCGTCGCCCATGCCACAGCAGACAAACCTCCAACCTGGACATTTCAAGGGCTGCCCGACCTCACAGCCAGTCTCAGGAAGGCATCACCCACCACTCTTCGCAATAGCACATCCACTGTGACGACAAATTCCCCTTGAGGCCCTGCGCTTGCTACCCGCCGTCCTTTGTCAGCCAGAAGCGCGTTTGTGGGCGCCTGCGCCTGCGCCCTCTGCCACAGCAGCGCCTTGCCTACAATGAGCTCCAGAAAGCGGTCTCTTCGTGAGGCCAACATCGAACCCGCCCAGCAGGCCCGGGATGAATCTTTGATCCATAAGCTCAGGAACTCATTCTACTTCGCAAATCTCTACCAGTGGATCTGCATATTCGGCAAGGTGGTCAAGATCGACGACAATCTCGACATTGAGGTACGCGCGCCTTTGGCTTCCAGATGCCATGTCAACCCAAGATGATCCCATTCTGACGACCAGTAACGTAGGACCTCGAAACAGAATGCCTGAAGCATGGATCGATGGCTTTACAGGACATTGGTCTGTCCATGCTGAAGCACCTCTCATCGCACCGCGGATTGACGTACGTTCCCTAGGCGCATCGACTCCCTAGCCTGCACTAATATCGCCCAGACACGAACTCTTCGACGAGTATACACGGCGGCAATTCGTTGCCAAGATGCCAAACAAGAAGAACCCTTTCGGCGACGGAGAGGTCACTCAGAAATTTGCAGATTTTGATCTGTTCAAGAAAGTCCGTCCCGGCCCCCCTACTCTGCCCTCGCTTTTCAGCAACTGACTTGATTGGATGGATGCAGCTTCGCACTCTGTGGCAAATGACGCAGCTCATAATGATGAAACCCGAGAATATCCGACCCAACATGGACGAACAACGAGTGGATGATCAGACAGGCTGGGTTTGTCCTCGTCTTGTGTCAGCTATGGAGGTAGCGCCCGAGCTGACGTGATCGCAGAGAATCGAACCGTACGGATGGGACCGCAAAGACCGCGAATACTACGTGCTAGACGACAACCGAATGTATCGTCTCACGGCCGCCCCTCCGCCCGCAGCCCCCCCCAAGAAGAACTCTCAGAAGGCCAGGGCAGCAGCACGGTCTGCCAAGCGCAGACGTCTTGCAGCCTCTGCAGACGGCACGAGCAACAACGGCGACGATGAGACGGCCAGCGTGTCAGAGATCAATGATCAACCCGATCATGCTGACGAAGATCCCCTTGGTGGGGCTACGTGGGAGTGCATCGCCATCACCCTCGATGAAGTCCGGAACTGTATCGAGCCATTCAGAAAGACAAAGGATCCCAACGAGAAAATCTTGCGCGAGCAAATCGAAGGACACCTCGTCCCCATCCTGGAGAAGCAAGAAGAGTCCCGGAAGCGAAAGATGGCACAACGGGAGAAAGAGCTTCTTAGTCTGCAGAAGATGGCCCATGCCAAGAGATCAAGTCGCCTCGCCGGTAAAGCCGAGCAGCGCAAACACGAAGAGGTTGAGCGTGAAGAACGCGAGAAGCGCCAGGCGGAGGAGGCAGCCGCTCGGAAGGCTGAAGAGGAGAGGATCAAGATGGAGAAAGAACGTGGCAATCGTTTGATGTCCAGAGAGCAGCGTGTCCGTGATCGCGAGGCCCGGCGCATCCAGCATGAGGAAGAGTTGGCTCAGCTTTCAGAGGGAAGCAAGGGTCCTGAAGCCGGACGCCTATCTGAGCGTCGCCTGAAGGCAGAAATCGAGAAGAACAAGCAGGCACTCAAGGAGTTGGAAGAGGAGGAGGAAGAGTGGACCTTTGACTGCGTCTGTGGTCTACATGGACAGGTCGATGATGGCGAGCATTCCGTGGCCTGCGAGAGGTGCAATGTCTGGCTGCATAGCAAGTGTCTCGGCATTGATGAGGACGAGGCCGAACGGGATGATTTCCACTTCATTTGCAGTCACTGCCAACAGACTGAGCGCGAGAGGAAGGAGAGGCAGAAGCAACCGCAAAAGATCAAGGTCAAGACCAAGGAGCAGGCTTCGACTGCATCAACGCCGGCCGCCAAACTCATTTCCACGACACCAATCCCGCTGCCACAAATACCGGGCATGAATTCGAACCTTCACATCGACATCAAGCCGAAGAAGTCCCCGCATGCCGGTGGTCCCCCGCTGAACGGGGTATCTCTGCCCTCCGCCAGCGCCTCTACTATCGCGAAGCCTCCAGAGCCCTCGCCGCAGAAGCACTCTTCGCCTCCAGCCGAGAGCGCTACTGCCACACAGACATCCTCAAATGTGGCTACCCAGGTGCCGTGGGCATTCCCTGCTCGCAAGTTGTCGCTCAACGGTGTGGCGCACAATCCATTCTCATCACCACATCCTAGCCTGATGCCTCCAGATCAGTCACCAAACAAGTCTCGCGCCTACGGCAGCATCTTCAACTCGTCCAGCCCGGCCGCCCAGAAGGAGCTAGAGACGGACTTTTCACTTAGTGACCGACCCGTCCTACATCCGACCGCAAACGGTGCCGCCCCTAGTTCCGCGACGCCATCGAAGGAGACAAAGGAGCCGTCAACCCTCTCCCCACAAAAGCCGTCACAGACTCCACTGAGCTCTTCCAGCCACTCAAAAGCGCTGGATCAGCTGATGTCCTCCCCATCATCAATGACAACACCACGGCTGAGCCCTACTCGCCCGGAGGACAGTGATCCCCTGCCGCCATCCCGCGGCGGGATTTCGCCTACGAAGACGTCGCCATCCTTGTCGGCTGTCAAGTCTAGCCCGGCAAATGCCCGGCTACCACCTGTTGAGGCCCTGTCACCTTCACCTCAGCAGGTTGACTTGACGCCTCCTGTCAAGCATGACGGGGAGCCTGCTCGTCCCGTGTCGCAGCATGGCGCCGAGACATCGTGATTTTCCGTGGCTCTTACCTGGCCCACGCTAATTTTCATACTCTAACGTGTGTGCAGTGATCCAAGGGGGGAAAGTAGAGGTTGGCACGCGTAGCACCAGCTGGTTGCACACTTTGGCGCAAGGACAGGCTTCTTCTTGGCTATCTTGATGCCCCAATATCGGCGCAGGTAGTATTTGGGCATTAGTGGTGGCTGACTCCTGGCGCGGCAAGGTGCGTTGTTACTCTTGAAGGGGCCCGCAATCGTTAATTTTTAGCATGGGCTCGGGGCGTATCAGGGCCGAAAACTGTGAAAAATCATGGCGGATTCAGGAAAGATACCAGTATAGAGTCATGGACACAGTAAAAGCTTAGATTTAGACGGTAGTACAGGATATTATTACGAATGAGACAATCATGATGGGAAGATGGGCGACATTGCCGAGTTTAGTCAATGTCAGCTCGCCACAAGTGAGGACGATCATCGACCGACGAGGGGATCCTGCTCCGTGGTGTATCAGCCGGCTACTCGTCGCTGATCAGATTGGCCCTCTAGGCACTTCGATCGCTTCATCTTCACAAGCTGTGTTGATCACAGATCGTGATGACGAATCTGGCCATCCAGAGAAACCACATGGTGCTCATGACACGCCACACGATCAACAACAAAACAGACACGCCCCTCCCCACCCATATCGTGTAGAGGCTAAGCCTGACGAGTGCCGGTTCCCAAGCTCGCCGTCCCAATGGGGCACACGGGCGGGACCGGGCCTGAGATCTCGGTCGCGGGTTCAGCCTGTCTCTCGACCTCCGAATCTGTCCGTCCACCCCATCCCAAGCCACATCGAGCCGGGCCCCCGGGATCTGGACGGATCTTTTTTTTCTCTTGTGGTCGATAGGTAGGCGCCGCCGATGGACGGCCGGCCGTTCACACTAATACAAGAGAGAGAGAGAGCAGTTAGCTACCCTAGGTACTTACCTAGTAGTTTGGCCGTCCAACCTCCCACCCCACAACGACATGCCCCCCTCCTCGATGGTCTCTCGGCCTGAACATAAACTACGTTCAGCCCCCTTCCCAGCCCTCTCCCGCTTACAAATTGGACGACATCCATGATTATCAAGAGGGTGCTCCCGGCTCGTCAGTTTCCCGGGGACGTGGCGCCAATGTCCCTAAGCTCTGCATCCTTGGAATTTCCCATACATGCCCTTCTCTCAATTTTCCAATGGGCGGCGACAGGTGAGCGAATGGCCGCAGAGCACGTGGGAACCCTACCTGACCCCTGCCAAAACAATCTCTCCCCTCGAATCTCAGATGCCAATGACAACCAGGCGGGACAAAGAGGGTGTGACAGATAGATATATTTCGTTTTACTCCCTCGAAAAAGTTGACAGCTCTCACCGACAGATTCTGGGCTTCTCCTTCTTCTTCTTCTTCTTCCCCGGCTTGTCACCGACCTGCCATATTTCCTAGGAGGCGCCGCCACCACGATGGCCCGAATCTCCGATATTGGCATCTCTTCCCTTGTCATTTATCATGAGGGAGACGACGGAAACCTGCAAATGAGATTGAAAGCCTGGGGATTAACTGGAGGGCTAACTGGGCCGGGGGGGGGGGCGGCCAAAGAGGCTCCCGTCCTCCTTCCCGCCCAGGGTTCCCATGTGATGGTGATGCGATGATCGGATGAACCAAATCCCCGTGTTCTTTTGTAGCGCCAGACCTACTATTGCACATCTCCCCCGCCCCCCCCCCCAAGCTGCCAGTAATAAGGTAGCTAGCTAGCTCATCCCGCCGGGACCTACTTTCGGGCTGATATCGCAGAGCGGCACTTGCCTCTTGTTAGTAGCTAACGGATAAGGTACGATGTACATTCCCCATATGGCATCGCACGACAACACAAGTAGTCTGAGGGGCATCGGCTGACGAGACTGACAGGCTGACACGGGCGGGCGGGCGGGAGGGCAGCCACCAGATCCACAATGCTAACTTGGGCACGACAAGAGATAGAGAGAGAGAGAGACCATGGCAATTTCAAGGTCACGGACCCCGAGGCTGACAGTGCACGAACGTGAGCCGGG
>LJJS01001739.1:72377-95048 GCA_001447215.1 Diaporthe aspalathi
GGGTGCGGGTGGTGGGCTCCCTCCCAGCCCGTGAGCGGAGTGTGATAGGGCAGTCAGTCTAGGTCAGCCCAAGTCACACTCACCGAGAAGAGTGAGAGGAGAGGGTTGAGAGATCATTCCAGACCCCCCACAGGCCGATGTGACTCGTCAGAGAAGCACCCATCCTAGTTCCGTGGGGCAGACACACACACACACACGCATGCCCGGGCGGTACGAACCGTTGGTCAAAGCGTATGCAGGAGGCTGGCGACTGAGCTCCGAGACACGCTTGGGAACCTGAGCTGGGGGCGCGGGCATGTGCGGCGAACGCCCAGGGGAGAGACAGCAAGGCGCGGCGGACAGGGACCAGCTCGGGGCCAGCAGGAGAGACATCTCCAGTCCACGTTTTGTTGGCTAGACCGTGGAGAGCGTGGTGACGGCGGTGACGGTGATGATGCGTTTGTTGGGGGGGGGTGGACGTCCGGGTGTTGGTCTCGAAGTGTGGGTGGGACCACATCGGGGGTTAAACAGGGTTGGTTGTGAGACAACAAGACAGCTAGACAAGGTTGATGCGGCTGTGTCTTGTCTAGCCGACGGCGGGAGATGGGTACGTATACCTACGGGAAAGCAGCCAAGGCGAAGGAGGGCATATTGGTGGGCGCCCAGTTGAGAGGCGATCATGGATTTCTTTGGCAGCACAGATAGCCCCAGAACCATTACGCGCTCCATCCCGACAATCTTTGATCGCCTTCTCGTTAGGGGCGCCTTTGATGTTAGCTAGTGACGGCGGTGATGGAGAAAACTGTGCGAGAGCCTTTGATGCGCAGCTTGCTTGACACGATCGACGTTGTTCTGTGACCCAGAGCGCATCCTTTGAGGGCCTCTTTATCCTGACATGAAAGCAAAGCACGCATGTATAAAGATCGGGGGGCAAGCAACTGTGAGGCCCCGTCTGGGATATCGCGAGAAACGTAGAACCACCATCATCACACCGGCAAACCTGCAACTTGCAGTTGCCAGCAGCAGCGACGCATTCCAAGCACGGCCAGGGGGGAGCGGCACTTGCACATCGGCTGCAGGGACCTGGGCCACCCGCTTCCCATGCCTAACCCGAGGTTGGACTGAAGCAAAGATGGTGATGGACTCAGCCAACGCCATGATGGGCCACTTGCCTCGCCTTATTTGCCCTCTACTGGCGGCGCGCATGGTGTCTCGGTCCGAGTGCGAGCAGTCGTCCAGCGTGATGACTCAATCAGTCAGTCTTCCTCCCACTTTCCCCTCCGCCACTGGACTCCTGTCCTCTCCGCTTCCTGTGCAACTGCTGTTCAAACAGACTGGCGCTAATGCAGTCACCCGTTAAGGCGTGCAGGGATCCAGCTGTCTGGCCCAAGCCCAACAGTGGCCGTCTGCAGGTCCAAGCCGCAGCTCGCAGCAGGACGAACACCGCTCCGTGGGGACCAACGCATGAGCGCAACAGCTTGCCAGACTGCCATAGCACAGCAGCCCGTGCGGTCCGGCTTGACACTTGACAGCCTTGTGCCGTCCGGCTCTCCCAAGCGGCAGCGAGATCAAGCTGCCAAGGGGGCCGATAAGGCGGATGTCGCGGCGGAACAGCGACGGCGCACTCCCGGACCGCATTTAGGAGAACCAGACCGTTGCAATTAGCCCATGACCCCCTGATCTCAAAGGAATGCGGGAGAGGCTCGCATGAGGGGCCAATCACAGGCCGGGGACGTTTCCGGCAACCAACCAAGGGCCACGGTAGCTCCATTCCAGCGGACAAGACTGGGCAAAGACGAAGGTTGCGTGCGTCTCAGGTACCGTCTCGCGGCCAGGCACGCTGTTCAGGTACCGCCCGCCTGGCCCTCTCTTCCTCTCTCCAGCGGGGAGACACCGGCCAGTCGTTGGGTCTGAGGCGGGTTGAGCCCTGACCTGGAATGGAAAGGATGGCAATGGCAACGGCCCTGCTCGAGTTGGTCCTTGAGGCACGGGTGTGACCATCTGAGTCTTTCCCACCCTCCCTGAACTCCCCTACCACCTGGCCTGGTGTAGGTCAACGGGGAGTCGGATCAGTCGGTCCAATAGCCGGCGCTTGCCTCGGGAGGTCTCACGGCTGGGCGCGTGAACAGGTGGAGCGAGCAGCAGTACTGTCCATGCTACTGCCCACGTCCGCGCCCAAGCACATGCTCATATCCATGCCCGGACTTGCAGCCCAGGTACAAATGACCGTGTGTTGTTTGCAGGAGACCCAGACCCCAACACGCTCCGGCCCAGTCCAGTTGGACCATCCAGGTGCGAGTCACTAGGCTGTCTGCGGTCGACGAGGGAGGTGATGGCACGGCTGGAGGGAGGAGGGTGCCCAGGCAGGCCTGAAGTGCCGAGTCGGAAAGCCTTCTGCCAATTGCATCGTGACAGGGCGGAATGCCGACCGCGCAAGTGAGCTCCAGAGATTAGGCCTCCCCCGGCTGCCAGCCCGCAGACGGTCAAAAGTACAAAGTCTCTGCCGCTGAAGGCCGTATGGCCCAGCTCTTCTGGCGTGGTGTGCGCGCCCTGGGTGCCCGTTAGCAGGATGCGTCCGTGGGCAAAGAGCTAGAGCCCGTCCGAATGCGGTAATCGGCATCACCGCTACCAGCACATGGCCTGCCAAACGTCCCGCCCACCGGAGGCGATTTCAAACCGCGTGAATATACATACACAGATGCCCTCACTCTTGTCATGTCCCTCCCCTTCCCAACTAGAAATTTCCTTTCTCCCAAAGGATTGCTTGCCCCTGACAACAAAGGCACCGCGGAGTGTCCTTTGCCTTTGCCTGGCCACCCTGGCTGTGTCCCATGTCCGGATTCCGCAAAGAACGAACAAAGGACCAAAAATAACCCGCCGCCTTGCGGGACATAGCCAAGGCAGCACTTGTCCAGCAGGACAGGCTTGTAGGAGGGAGCGTCTGCTGTCGTGGCAGAACAAGACGTGCTCTGCTCTGCCAAACCCGCCCAGCAAAAAAGGCGGTATACCCCTGCCACTCGGCTCGTTGCAACAGGTTCGTACCAAACATTTGAAGCCGCATGCTGCTGCTGCTTCTCCTGCTGCCTCTGCTGCCTCTGCTCCCCATGTTGCCAGTCGTCGACCAGAGACAAACCAACTCCTGACCATTTTCAGCCGCACACAGGACACGGAGAAAGACCCACTAGGATAGCGTGGCGATTACACCCTGCTGCAGCACTTGCTACAAAACCCCGGATTCAGACCAGTCAGTCAGTAGAGAGCTTCCAGAAGATCTGGCGTCTCGGACTGTTTAAGAATCTCCCCCCCTGGCCATCAAGCCCTACCCAGCGCCCTGGCGTCTGAGCACTCTTCAGGGTCAGCTTGAACCAGGACCGAGCTTCCAACAGGTTCATCAACCAAGGCTCGCGTCGTCTCAATTCTTTGAAGGGGGTGAGAGGAAAGGGGAACCATAAGACAACTATGCAAGCAAGCCTGCCGACCTGCCCTTGAAGACCACTCTTGATCTGCCCCTGCCTTGCGGTATCCCAAGTCCCAGGTCTCGCAGCCTGAGGTTCCCAGGCCTGCCAGGCCGCAAATCCCCCTTAAGAAGAGCTGCGCTCAGCCTCGGCCACTGCAGCTACCGCCAATATGGTCCAATCCGAGAAGTCGCCCGATGCGATGGGTACCACGATGCCCCTCTCGCCCAACTCGGTCGCGGATGGCCAGCTCCCACACGGGTTCTGTGAGTTGGTGCAACACAACATCTCGGAGGACTTTCCAGCCCGCGAGCACAATTCTGCAGAAGCCACCAGCATCCACGACTCCTCTTATCCACCATCGAGGCTGTCCACTCCGGCGCAACAGGCGGGAATGAGTCCTCCACAGATTCAGCAGCCTGCGCCACATCACTACGCTCCCCATGGGACGTACGAACTGCAGTACTTCCAGCATCCGTATGCTAATGACGCCAGTGTCTACCCGTCACTGCCCGAGGAGCCGGTAAGCCGAGAAACGGGTAAAATGAATGGCGCCGTGATTAACAGGAGTCAGGTACAACCGGGATACACAACCCCGGCATCGTCTCCCTCGCAACGGTCGGACGTGATCAGCCTGCGGAATGGAGCCGTCCCCCGGGCCACGAGCATGCGGCCGCTCGCGGCTAAGAGCCGCCCGGACAGGCCGCCGACCAAGAAGGCCCGCGCAAAGGCAGCGAGGAAGACTCCCAAGATCACCACACCGCTCAGCGAGTCGACGAAACACTTGACAGTGCCCATGATCGACATCGAGGCGTATGTGAACCGATCAGAGGCCGACCGAAAGCTCGAAGTCGAAACTAGCAAGACCCCGGGCAAGATCAAGCGCCCCATGAATGCCTTCATGTTGTACCGAAAAGCGTACCAGGGCCGGACCAAAGAGCACTGCACACAAAACAACCATCAACTGGTGTCGCAAGTGTGTGGTGACAGCTGGCCACTAGAACCCGAGCACATCCGGAACCAATTTACCGAGTGGGCCAGGATTGAGCGCGAGAACCACGCCAAGACATGGCCGGAGTACAAGTTTGCCCCCAAGAAGCCAAGGGAAATCAAGAGAAAATTCGGGGAGGGTGAGGTGGAAGGGGAAGAAGAGCCACCTCTCGAGGAATACGACCACGAAACGGGACGAGTGATCAAGAGGCGGCGGTCGAATCGTAGCACACCGGTGCCGGAGCCGGATCAGCACTTGTACGGCCCGCCGGTGTCGTACTACACGGCGTACTCGCCGCAGCAGCAGCCTGGGATGATGGTCCCGGGACGCGGGGGGCAGATGCAGCTCTCGTCGTATGAATGGAGCAACCCAAACAAGCCGATGCCAGCGCCATATAACCACGTGGCTCTGCAACAGACGTCGCATTACCTGTCGTCGCAGGCCATGCCAACCCGAAACCCCCAACTGAGGAACTACGGGGTCGAGGATGTCCAGTTCCACAAGACGGCTGCTCCAGGAAATCCGTACCAGTCACCACAACAGGGCCTGGTAGATCAGTACCACCCGGGTCCGCAACCACACCAGCCGATGGAGCAGAAGAGTCAGCAAGAGCAGTTGTTCAGCAGCAGTCAGTACGCCCAATTCGAGGCGCCGTTCGACCCTGACCAATTCCATATGCTGTACCCAAACGCAAGCGATGGTGGGTTCGATCAGGACAACCCGCTGCTCCTGCAACCGAACTCGATAGAGAGCTACATGGAGAGCCACGGCGCGCAGGCGACAGGCGAGGGATTCGGCATGGGCGCTAGTTCTGCCAACTATGAAGGCCCGCTGGATGGACAGTTGCGTGACTTGCTGACGTCGACGGGCCCCAATGACTGGCACATCCAACCAGCCTCGGAGGCACAGACTGACAGTCAGTTTGAGGTGAACTGGTCCGCATCATTGGATCCTTCGCTGTCGGAGCCGTACAACGCGCAGGATTGATGGTGCATTTCCATGGACATAGTTCGGGTGGTTCTGGGGGTTTTCTTTTTTGATTTCTTTGCTCGGATTGGAAATTTTCCCACCACATGCACATGCTATGCTATGCTGGTGTGGTTGTTGAATCGGTCGGCGGTGGCGGTGGCGGTGGCAGATGGAAGCCAGGCTTCCTTCCTATGACATGTACCCAAGGGACGCAGGAGGTCTCAATGGCTTCGGGCAAGGCAGGGAGTTGGCGGCTTACATGCGTGCGAATCGATTTCTTGTGAACATAAATGGGTCCAAGACTGAAATGAATGAACCTGATACCATGCTTTCGTATCGCAACTTTGAAAAGCCAGGCAGTCGTCGTGGCAGAATCGCAGGTCAGCTTCGCGAGAGCGCTCGGCAGTCGTCGCATGCGTGGTGACTCGAGAACAAAAGACAATGCGATTGTTCGGGTGAAAGCGGCCAGGCAGGCCCTTGCAGTGAAGCGTGGAGCCATTGTTGCAAGTGGATCGACGAGATATCACATCGGATATGCCATGTGGTGAAAGTCTGAAATGAGATGGAACGAGGGTGGGCGAATGAGTTCAAGCAAGGTGAGAGAAACGGTGCGGCCGGAATATTAATATCGCTAGCTGGGCTGAAGCCCGGAAGCGCTTGCTTGTTCTTGTTCTCTCGTTCTCTCTCCCTGGGGCAGCGAAGGGTCGCGGCTTCCAACCCCCCGGTAACTGCATACCTACTTGTACAGTAATAGTAGAATTGCTTGCCTTGGCCCAAGCTCCTGCCACCACCAACCTGGAAGCTTGCTGCTCACCCATTCATCATTGCACCCATCAACGCACCACACGGCCGGACAAACAGACAGGAATGTACTGTAATTGACAAGACCACCTGCGCCGGACACACAAGACCAGCCACGGATCGTACAATTGCCCAGAATGACCTGGATATCAAAGACCATCACAACCTTTGGCCTGGTGCTAGTCGCCCATGCGTAAGTCCTCAGAAGGATGGCCGCCGCGCGTCGGGCCGGCCAGCCAGACAGCCAGCACGAGATCTTCAAGGCTAACTCATGCTTCCAACCGCCGATAGCTGCTACTCGGCCCAGGAGCACTCGGCGCTGCAGTCCCTCCGCGCAACGAGCGCCGCCCTTTCGTCCACGCCGGCAGCCACATCCCTACCTGTCGATATCTCCATCGAGACCATAGTCGGCCTGTTTGTCACGGTGCTGGGACTGGTGGCCGGGACGCCGAACCTGCGGCCGATCCAGTGGCGCGTGTGGGCGGGCAAGGTCGAGCGCGAGGGCGAGAAGGGGTTCCTGAGGAGCAACGGAGAGGTGGAGAAGGACTTTGTCGGCAACCCGTTCCGCGTGCTCGAGACGAGGCCTGGCTTCGTGGATATCCGGACGCAGAGGAAGGAGTTTGCGGAGTGGGTGAGGGCCGGAGGCAAGCAATAAAGGCGGCTGGGCGAGATTGGCTTGGCCCGTTTGGATGAGCACATTGTACGAAGGCGGATTGGGCTGGATGACAGGATGACAGGATGGGAACACTGCGGAGGAGGAGCGCACCCATCCCAGTCGGCATGATAGAGGATCATTCGCACCGTGCTTCGTGGGTATAGTGTCATACGGTTTGCCGGAGATTTGGCTCTCTCCCCACGCCTCTTGGGTCCTCCCTGTTCCTCTTGCTCTCAAGTCTGGAGTGGGAGCTCGTTGGCTCGGATCAGAGCAGACAGGGATGCAATAGGGCCTTCGTCGAGATGCAAGACGGGTCATATGCTGGGCACATCTCGGCGCGTCAGCTTCACGGGTGGATGTGTTTGCTCAACGTGGCGCTGGGGAAACGCGTGCCTTCTCTCGGGTCTCCTCAAGTGCCCCAGCAACGTTGACATGACATTGAGCCAGCATTTCAGAAGGAAAGAGCGGCGTGTACAGCAGGTACCCAGGCAGTCAGTCGGTAGCCCACCTGCCCAAGTAGGTACCAGGACGGACCCCTTACCTAGGTACCTACCTAAGGTAGGCAGTCATCTACCTACTCCTCCTCACTGCATCATGTGTATCTTAACAAATTGTTTGCACAATCCACTTCAGTCAAGTTCGCCACACAGCCTCACACTGGTTCTATCACTGCTGAGTGGGGAGACTTCAATGCAGCAATGTCTTGCCAACCCAAGAAAAGACGACTGACTCCGGCCGCACGCACACCCTCGGCCACATACTCGATGTCCTCCTCGACGTCCTCCGTACCTCGCAGCGTTCCCAGCCGCCGCAGTGTCTCCTCTCAATTCCAGCCCCGTTCGACGCCGCCAATCTTCGCGTCCCCGGTACCTCCTTCGGAACAAGGGCATGGCAGTGGCCATTCGGCATATCCTCTCCTCCCATCCCATGCGTCTGTGGTGTCCTCGCCGTCGTTGCCTCCTCACCAACAGCCAGATTCACGCCGCCTGTCCCTCCCTCCACATTCATCGGCAACGCCGGCCACCGTGCAGTTCGATCGTCATGGCAGACATCAAGAGTCTCGTTCCGATGACTACCCCAGCAGCGATGAGCCTGACTCCATGAACGAGGTCATCATGGCCATCGACATGAGGGACAATGGCACAGTCGGCTGTGCTTACTACGTGGCCATTGACGAGGCCCTCTTTCTTCAAGAAGATATTCCATTGGCTGGCATCGAGCTCGTCGAGACACTTCTGGTTCACGTCGAACCAACGACAGTTCTCATATCCATCCGAAGTCCAGACAGCCTGGTCAGATTCGTAGAGGCCGGGGCTCAGGATTTCCAGGGACATGGTGATCAGGCAGAAGGTGGGCACATCCCACTCCAGGCTATATAATACCGCGCTGATACTCTGCATAGGTGGCATCCGTGGTGCCTACCTAGTTCGGACCCTGGGCTCAGTCGAGTTCAACTACGAGAGCGCCAAAAGCCATCTCATAAATCTAGATCTCGACTCTTTGCGCAAAAGGCCAATACATTTCACCACCGTAGCAGGGAACGACGCCGAAGTTGGAGCGGACACGAATGACGACAGGCACGCCAGGCTGCTGCAACTCGCGACCTGGATCAACCTAGACAGCCGATACTCTGTGAGCTCAGCCCCAACTCCTTTGAACCTGATGGCTTTACTCACCGAGTAAAGATCGGCTGCGCTGGGGCAGTTCTTGGCGATATCCAGCGCAGAAAGGCCGCCGAATACCTGTCCAATGACCCTGACGCAAAATTCGCATTCAGGATCCGATCAATCGAGATGTTCACTCTCAGAGACGCGCTCTTTGTCAATGCCGACACGCTGGCGTCTCTACAAATTCTGGGGTCCGAGAACCACCCCAACTTCATGAACCAGGGGCCTGACAAGTCCAAAGGAGGGGCAAAAGAGGGCCTGTCTCTGTACGGCCTATTTCATGTGCTTGCACATACAGCACAGGGGAAAACAAAGCTTCGGCAGATGTTTCTGCGGCCGAGCACTGATCTGGAGTTGATACAGGAGCGCCAGCTAACCGTCTCAGTTCTGCTTCGCCCAGAAAACGCCGCCGACGTCGAGAATATTGGGAAACTGCTGCGGAAGATCAAGAATATCAAGCACAACCTCTTCCAATTGAAGCAAGGAATCAGCTCTGGACGTGTGTCCGTCGAAAGGGGTACGTGGGCATCACTACAGGCTTTCTGTGCCTTTACTGCTGAGCTTCGGGAAGCGGCCCAGAAGCTTCATGGTGCAGAGGATCTCTCAATCACGGCTGGGGTACGTTGTCCGTGTCTTCGAATTGCAACTCTTTGCTGACCGGTCGATACAGATCGTGCATGGAATTCGTCAGAGTGATCTACTACCGGTTGGGGAGCTCATAGCGAGGACCATCGACTTCCAACAGTCCAAGGAGGCTCGCAGGACGTGTGTCATGCAGGGAGTGAGTGCAGAATTGGACGAGCTCAAACGAAATTACGATGGCCTCGAACACTTTTTGAATGATATCGCCGCACTCGTGATTCAAGAGATCCCCGAATGGGCTCGGCCATACGTCAAGAACTGCATTTTCTACCCCCAGATTGGGTTCCTAACGGTGGTGAGCCTCAATCCTGAAACCGGTCGCGGCAACTACGAGGGACAGGGCCTCGTTGATGACATCTGGGAGGGAATGTTTGTCACTGATGGGAACATTTGTTACAAAAATCGGCGGATGAAAGAGCTTGATGCACAACAGGGGGATTTGTACTGCAAGATTGTCGGTATGTTCTCGTCTTACAAGCCGCCCCGAGGGACAATATTTCTGACGCCTTTTGGTAGACAAAGAGATCGAGATCGTCCACGAGCTCAGTGTCAGAACTCTTGAGCAGGAGGAAGCTCTTTTACAAGCATCCGATATTTGTGGGGAGCTTGACAGCCTGCTCGCCTTAGCACTTGGCGCCGACAAGTATAAAATGACAGCACCGCAATTGACTACGACCAACATCATCCAAATCCAGGGTGGTAGGCACCCACTTCAGGAGCTAGTGGTACCTTCGTTCATAGCCAACGATACACTTCTGCTCGGGGGCTCCGGTGACGGCACTTCGGATGAGACTATTGTCTCCGACCTCATGGGAGAGGTTCCAAGTATGCTGGTCATGACGGGACCAAATCATTCTGGAAAGAGTGTCTACCTCAAGCAGGTCGCCCTAATTGTCTATCTCGCGCACATCGGAAGCTATGTTCCCGCTGATCAGGCTTGCATTGGCCTGACAGACCGGCTTCTGACCCGCATCGCCACGAGGGAGAGCGTGTCGAGGAATGAGAGCGCTTTTGCCATCGATCTGAAGCAAGCCGCCTTCTCCATCAACTTCGCAACACGGCGGAGCCTTATCCTGATCGACGAGTTTGGCAAGGGAACCAACGCAATGGACGGTGCTGGGCTCCTAAGCGCACTCCTCGACCACTTCCTAAACCTCGCCGGAGATGAGCCCAGGGTCCTCGCAGCGACACACTTCCACGAGATATTCGAGAACAAGCTCCTTCCTGACACGCCGAAGCTGTCCTTCGCACACATGGACGTCCGCGTGGACCTCGAAATTGAGAGCACAGATGACCAGGTCACCTTCCTCTTCCAACTCATCCCTGGTCGGAGCGCCTCGAGCTTTGGCAGCAGGTGCGCAGCCATGAACGGGGTTGAGCCTGCCGTGGTGGAGAGGTCAGAGGCGCTCGTGCTCCTGCTTGCGCGTGGAGAGGACCTGCGGGCCGCCTGTGCGAGACTTTCGGATCGTGAGACGGAAAGGCTGGAGGAGGCGGAGGATGTTGCTAGGGCGTTTCTAGAGGTGGATCTTGGTGGTACCCCATCTGAGTCAGACTCACGTGGATCGAAGAGTGATGAGACTTCTCTGCGGGACCAACTGAGGGATCTGCTAAGTGTCTCAGGCTCAACTGATAGTTGACGATGGGCTGGGAAGTCGAGCTGGATAATTTGCTATGTGATGCCGACATACGATGCTCAATTTGGTCAGATGTTTTGCACGGAGGGACGAACTGTCGGGCAAGTGAGCAACGATATCCTATGTGCTCGCTACTGACGGCAATTCATCACAATTTGAAGTAAATATGGCTCAGTTTTCAATTGACCGTGCTTGGAGCTAGGAATAGCCTACGAATCCCAAACACTCAGATGCTTTTGTGTGCCTGGTTGCTGTCCTCGGCGAGTGGGATGCCACTAGCGATTTCGAGTTGCAAGTCGGACGTAGAAGAACAGCTTCAGAGTATGCGAGCCCCTTCCTTTTCTTTGTTTTCTTACTTACTCTGTGTATCATCGTGGAGGCTTCACTGGCGCGCATGTGTGCTCAGGGAAGGGCCGCCGGCTGTCTGATTTAAGTCATCCACCAGCTGAATCCGTGGACTTGGAGAGAAATTTCTTCGCAGGACTGAGCCGTGATATACATAGTTACATGGAGGTGGCCGGTGGCAATTTATCATTTGCAGATTTCATGGATCCGAAACCAGGAGTCCTACTAACGCACTCATCATAAATGATACATTGATTGGGCAGATTTTGACCTGGCCTCCCACTATGATGTTTTTTCGCCGCATGGTAACCCGTAAATACTGATTTCGCACAGGCAATAATACTTTATGCCATGAATGTCTCGCTGTGAGGACTTCCAAGTGTTGGATATCATCTCGTTTCCGCAAGCTGAGGGAAGCTGAAGAGTGAAGGGGTCTGGTACATTATTGGGTCATATTTGTCCCTAATTCAGTACGCTTCCTGCCATAATGAGCATAAAAGGAGTTCCGGAGACATATATACATTTAAACTCTGCTCCAAAAATAGGCACCTATGTCATATGACTCTGATTGTGCAGGCTGGATCGGCCGGTGGGAAAAGAGAAGTAGAAAAGAACCGAAATGAACCTGCGTGACAGGTCCGTCATGACTTTCCGCCACAGCACTCGGGATCTTCGATAGAGACGGAGACATGTGTCGTCTTTTGGATGCCCTCGTGCTCCGGGAGGATCATCTCCTCGGACTCGTTGTCGAACTTGCGGCGCCCGCCGCTCGCGACGGCCGTGCTCTTGAGCCGGCTGCTGTACATCTCGATGCCGTTCTCGCGGTGCCTGGTCGCGTTTGCCGCGCTGTCGTTGTTCCTCAGGTACTTGTTCGTCCTGCGGCTGAGGGCCGACGAGCCCTCGAGGATGGCCTTGAACAGGGGCTTCATGCTGGGGATCGAGGCCGCGATTATCGCCGTGCATATCTCAACGGTCGTCCTGGTTCCGAGACTGAGGTCAACCACGGGCCAACAACAGAGGTGCTCATTTGTAAGGTGCTGCTGTGTTACATATGTGATGTGTCGCGCGGTCGGTGTTGGGGGCTCACCATATTGTAATATCTGTACTGTCCCAGAGGAAATCTCCATGCGAACCGTAGCTCGACAGGAAGGTCATCTTGACTATTGCTGCTGCTGACGCGCTTTTCCAATATAAGTCTCAATGTCACCAGGGTAGGGGAAAGGAGTATCTATCTACTCACAAAATACCCAGGGCGAGGACCGCACTGACGGCAAGCTTGACTTTCCAATTCAATTGCACCGACCATAGTATGGGGATGGGGAGCAGGGCGAATATCAGATCGGTGAGGAGGGAGACGCTTGAATTAAAAAAGGCGGCAGATTTTAGATCCTTTGCCGGGATACATTTGCCTCCTGGTATCGAGTGGTCCCATGTGAACTCGAGTGGTGTGCATTGGAAGAACACCGTCACTGAAGAGCGGACAGTCAGTCCCCAAGCCGTCACCCTCGTGTATAAGTACGCATCCCACGCGAGACTCACAGA
Organism: Diaporthe aspalathi; assembly: GCA_001447215.1. Lineage (NCBI taxonomy): Eukaryota > Fungi > Ascomycota > Sordariomycetes > Diaporthales > Diaporthaceae > Diaporthe > Diaporthe aspalathi. The sequence goes on from LJJS01001739.1 coordinate 85,058, forward strand.
AATTCCCCACGGCCGACACGACAGTAAACACAATAACGCCGCGTATGAACAGCACGAACCGCCTCTCGGGCTTGAGCCGCAGGAGGAACAGCCCCACGCTGACCTTTGCCAGGCACAGGCTGACGAGGCACAGCGGCTGGGTGACAAAGTTCAGGCGCAGGCCGACCACGACGTGCGACGCCGGGGTGATGTGCTGGGCGTGGCGGCCGGCGCCGTGGCGCACCTCGGGCACGATGACGAGCATCTCGGCCAGCATGACCAGCGCCGCGGCGGCGATGAGCCCGTCGTCCCACCCGAGCCGCCGCGTGATGGTCGCGCGCACCCACACCCGCAGCGACACGGCCACCACGGCGAGCCCGACCAACGTCCCGCACACGGCGAGGATCTGCGGCCCGCGGTTCACGTCCGGGGTTGTCGTCGTCGTCGTCGTCGTCGTCGTCGTCGTGCCTGCGGCGGCGGACGGGTCTGCCATGCTGGCTGGGCGGTTGGGCGTTGTTCGGTGGGGCACGATGTGTGTTGTACGCGTGGTGTATAGGCGAGGGCGGCCGTTTCCTTATTCCATAGAGATGTCTCAGGTTGGCTGGTCGGTTCTAACCTCGCGGACCCGAGGGGTTTGCTGTCTTTATTCTCACTCCCCCATGTTCCGTAGCCAGTCTAAAAGATATTATATCCTTTTAGCTAGCTTCCTAGGGCACGGTTGGCCGGCGCACAGCAGGCTGATGTCGCAAGGGGGTGGTGGTAGTGCCATGCCCAACCAATCTTGGCAGCTGTCTCCCATCACGAAGCCAAGTCCGAAGTAATTCTGTCTCTCTCTCTCGCTCCTTTGTGACATTGCGCAACCAGAAAGGTTGAGCAGGGGGCCAAAGCATCTCCCGGGGCCCGTGGAGCGTGGGAGGCGTGGGAGAGTCGGCAGGGACGTCAGTGTGCTGGTCCCAGCTACTCTTTAAGCCCTGGACTAAACCCAGGTGATCGGCATTGCCTCCAGTTGGGTACAGGAGTAGGATATTGTGGCTTGTTGCCTCGAAGGTCAAAACACTATAGCTGAGAAGGCTTGCTCCTAGGTTTGGCTCAGTAAGTGGCTGAAGGAACGCACTAATAGCAGCCATGTAAATGCCTAGGTCCCCAGGTAGTCCGCATACAAGCTCTCCGTCCATTCGTATGCGCAGGAACCTCTGAATGGAGACATATGTGACTGTATTGCAACAAAGAGGCATTTGGAGTGGCTGATGCGATGTTGCGTTGGGTGTTACAGAGTTGCATTTGGGCACCCACCCCTAGAAGTAGCTGAATAAAGCATAATGAAGGTTAGCATAACGACGGAATTTGCCGGATTTTCTGCAATCGTCCAGGGGTTCCCAGCCTCGCTTCCTGTGGACTGTGAGGCACAGGTTCTCTACGAGAACCATGGTTGGTAAATGTCAGGCTGTATAGCAGCACACTCTGTCGAATACACGATGCTTCTGCATACATGAGGAGCATCCTGCACTACAGACTTGCTGTTCCTCATTACCTGTTTCCCGTGACTCGATGGGTGATGAGTGCCCGACGGCCAGAATACTGGTTTTGTGGAGCAATTGTTGTTATACTGGCAGGCTTCTGCTGTCATGTCTGGTGGCGCTGATACGGCCTGCGGCATTCGATTGGAAAGCTCCGCGGAAAATGTCTCAGAACCCCCCATGGCTTTTCATAAGGTTAAGCTAAAACTCCTTCGTAATAAGGGCATGCATAGGCTATGGATCCGGCCTGCAACTAAGAACGAGCCGGATAGACACCGCTGTTCGGTGGCGGCCAATTCCCAGGGGTGAGGGACCGGAGCTCTCAAAACTGCAACCTCTGGTCCCTGGATTTCGCAAGCTATGATGTAACGGTGCTCAAGGAAGACCAGACGGGCCGCGTTAAGCGTACAGATCGACAGCCGAACATCTGTGCTCGAGCTGTCTAGTCCAGCTTATCGGCCGAGCAGATGGCTAAGAATTTATGGAGTGCCTGGAAGAAGAGTATCTCGGTAGGACAAAGCTGACTGCCTGGAGGCTTGGCTTCAACTCGGAAGGGAAATGAGGTGGGAGGTTGGAATATCAAGCTGCTGGGGTTGAGATGCTGACCAGGCCTGCCAGGTAAGCGAAGAGGACGAGGGTGGACGAAGCGACCCAATAGGCCGGCTCCCATTGAATCCTGCAGGTAGGAGGCGCTGAGGGGTTCGTAGCATCGACCGGCCCTGCCGGCATGTCGACCGACTGGGAGTTAGTATAAAGCAGCAAGCAGCCTGGCAGCCAGGTGAGGATTCGATCTGCCGATCCGGACCAGAAGAGTAAGGTCGGGGCTGCTCCGCCGTCGTCTGCCCCCCTGACGCTGCGGTCAACCGGGCTCTTTCAGGGACCCCCTTGTCGCCGGAGCCTGCCGCGATTGGCCGAACCCACATTCTCAGCAAGAGCTCCCGACGGGACGGCGCGCCCTTGTCCCTGTCCCTGCAGCGCAGCGTAACCGTAACCGTAACGGCGAGCAGTGACCCTTGTTTCTCACCACCTGGGCACCAAGAAACATGCATTCTCGCCATTGGCACCTTTCCTGCACGCCAACGACAACCTGTTTTCCTGATAGGCTATCTTGTCCCAGCCTGTCTCTCCTCTTTCCCCACCCCCACCGAAGGAATCAGCATATGGACAGACAGACGGACAGACAGACGGACAGACTAAACAAGACCCTGACCCCTAACACTGCTTGTCCAATGTGAGGTGTTTTTTCCCTTCTGCATGTGGTGCGGTCCCCCGTGTTGAAATGGCCGACCCTGCCAGTCTGCCAGTCTGCCTGTCGTGGCTCAAGTGCCTATGTAGATGACGGTCGTCCACCCGCGATAAACGACCAGTCTCCCCTCAGAGATATTCGCGTGGCCTCTCTGACAACCAACTCGCCTGGTCAGTTTCCCCAGACACATCTGTGTGTGGATTGCATTGTGTGGTTGTGTGACTTGAGTGTGCCCGTGCTTTCGAGTCCGGAAACACCAGCCTCCTCAACAACACAAGTGTGCGTGCGCACGTGTGTGTGTGTGTGTGTGTGTGTGTGTGTGTGTGGCTTATGCGCGCTTTGTCTCGATAATTGCTGCCCAACATGAAGACCACCACACCCGCAATATATGTTTCAGCTCTGCTGCTGGCGTGCGCTGCGCCGATCTTGGGCCATCCGAGCGGGCGCCCGCACGGCAGCGACCGCGACAAGAAGCAGGTCACCAAGCTCATCGGCTCCATCACCTCCGACTTCCTGGACAAATTGGATGCGTCCCCGGACGAGCCCTGTGATGGGGGCCCTATATCGTCGACCTGCACGTTGGACACCATCGTCTACCGCAGGGAGTAGTGAGTTTCCCTCGGGGAGTCTGAGCACGGGCTTCGACTGTGCCTGGCATCGTCGCAGGGGCTGATCGATCTTGAATCCAGCGGCGCACTGTCCGAGGCTGAGAGACTTGACTGTAGGAATATTCCCCTGCCTGCTGCTGTTACATACTGCAACCTCACCATTCGTAATGGCCTATGGGGATGACCACCGTCCACATCCGCGACAGACTATTGACATCGTGTGTATCAACAGATGTCAATGCCGTCAAGTGCCTCCAGCGCCTCCCGGCTCGCACGCCAGCCAGCGTGGCGCCAGGGGCAAGGTCTCGTGTAAGTCAAACACCAAGCTTTCATGCTCTGTGTGGGTGGACTGACAGACGCATCACCTTAGTTTGACGACTTTGTTGCCGTCCACATCAACCAGACCCTGACGCTACACTTCACGGGCAACTTTATGCCCTGGCACCGCTGGTTTGTACACGTCTATGAGACTGCTCTCCGCAACGAGTGCGGCTACCGCGGTTACCAACCCGTTCGTCACCATCTTCCCTTCTTCTTGTCTCCTTTCGTCGCTCCGATTCTTTTTTGTCCAGTGGCTAAATTGTCGTAGTACTGGGATTGGCCAAAATATGCCAAAGCCCCCCAAGACTCGCCCATTTTCAACGGAGACCCGTACAGCTTGGGCGGCAATGGCCAGTATATCCCACACAATGGCACGGTGATTATTCCCCCAGAGGGCGTGTCTGGAGGCGACATCCAGCTACCTCCTGGGCTCGGTGGTGGCTATGTCGTGACGGGTCCGTTCGCGAACATGACCATCAACCTAGGCCCATTCGGGGGCACGTTCGGCACTGAGCCGGGACCTGACGGGGGCTTGGGGTATAATCCTCGTGGTCTGAAGAGAGACGTCGGGCCGGGTGTGAACGAGAGGTACTGTAACTATACCACTGTGCTTGGTAAGTGCAAATCCGTACTGTGGTTCTCTTTCGGACAGCTCTGCTTTGGATTATTGCTTGTTCTCTCTGTTCATTGACCTCTCCCAACCTCAAGTTGTGCCCGTGGCTTGGTTTACCCACCAGGCTTCTTCTGAGAGACCAAATGAACACATTGTTAATATTCGTTCACCTATTTCCAGACCTTCTCGGAAAGCCGACCATCAACGACTATCGTTTACTATCCGAGGGTGTGCCCTACACTGTTGAGATTGGTCCCCATGGAGGTGGGCACTACGTGATCAAGTAAGCCTGCCGGCCAACCACAGAAGTTTTGATATCGGCATGCTAAAGTGCTTTAGCGGTGACCCTGGCGGCGATCTTTTCACCTCACCAGGAGACCCAGCATTCTGGGTACACCATGGGCAAATGGATCGTTTGTGGGCATTGTGGTACGTGTGCACTCGGAAGGATGAGAACACGAGAGCGACTGACACGGAACAGGCAAACGCGGGACCCTTCGACCAGATATAATCAGCTTGATAATGGGACATATGGGCACATCACCTGGGCCAACTCTCCACCCTCGCGCCTCGCTGAGCTTGACGACATCATCGACATGGGTTATGCGGGGCCATCGATCAAGATACGGGATGTGATGTCAACCACGTCAGGTCCGTTTTGTTATTTTTATGAAGAGTCGCCGTGACAGGAAATAGCTGGGGAACAGAGTGGAGATATGGTCTAGAGATTTTGACTTGTCGTCAGCAAGTCTCGTCGTCGGGGACATGGCACTCAAAACCATCAATGAGGTCCGGGATCAGCCCGGATTTTGCAGACAGTCTCAAATATAGTTCCGATCTGGATCAATAGGTCTGCACGTCTGATTCGACCTGTCGCTGGTCTGTATGATCATTGCTGCTGCAGTCGAAGAGCCCAGCCATTCACGTGGGCTTCGAAAGCAGGGAGGATCGCGTTTCTATATTCTTGCGGCGTTGGTGTCCGACGCGCCTGGACGGGGTCAATCATACGACGTACGAGGTTGCTCGGATCCTCGGTCCCCGCAGCGGCAGCCGCGGCGCCGATTGGAAAAGACCTCGGGTCGTCGTCATCACCACCATCCTCATCGTGGCTCCCCTGGCCAAGACAAAGGTAACCAAGATCTTCATCTCCCATCTGGACAAGTCGTGTCAAAAGAGGAGAAGGCGCTAGATCTAGTAACATGGATTGAAGATCGTCGCGTGGTGGGCCCACTTTCGCTGTCGCAAGAAAAAGGCCATTGCCAGTCGCGAACGGGCTCCGTCCATGATCTTCGAGGCGACAGGAGGCTCGGCTGAGAGCCGACGATTTCGTCCCATGTTGACCCTGCGCCCACAAGCGCCATAACCAAGATGCGGCTCTCCAAATCTTGTTGAGGGATTCTGTCGCCGTGGGGGTGAGCGTTAGGTGAGGGATCCATCGAGCACCCCTTGAATTCCCACAGCGGTCGACCAGAAGAGCCTAGGCTCATCGAATATGATGGAATGGACCACCGTGACCGCGTGTGGGGCCCCGAGGAGGAGACACCCCTGCACCGATTTGTTTCAAACACCAATTGAGAGAGGCACGATGTTTCCCACCCGCATCCTGACTGGCTTGAATAGCCCAGAATGGCCCTCGGAGAATTTTCCAAACGCTGCCGAGCACCAAAGTACCGCTCAAAAGGGCAAGCAATGTCCGCACGCGCAGAACTTCGTTGTGACAGAGTCATCGCCAGGCATGATAACATGACCGCACGGCCGTTGGCCCCCAAACCCGCCCCTTTCCCACGCAGGGACGAGTTAGAGGAGAGGAGGAGGAGGAGAAGGAGAAGGAGGAGGTAGGGGGAGGACGGAAAGTTTCGAAGGGTGAGGCTTCATCCGGGTGGAACCGAGCAGAACATGGCAGCAAGGATTGCGAATCCGGGCCCGGTACCAAGCAGAAAAGGGAACGTGTTCCTCTCCATCCATGGGACTTCAAAAGTTGGGACGAATCTGAGATCTCCCTCACTTCTCGAGCGAGTTGTGGCGACACGCATCTTCCACTCCTTCCCCCCCCCCCTTCACCCCCGTGCCTGTTGACCGCAGTGCCTCAGCAGTGCTTCGCTACGGCTGCTGGCCAGCGCTATCTCTCCTTCGTCACGGAATACCTCTGTCGCTCTTTACCCACACTAATCCCAACATCCCTCGTTTTTCAGTTGGGAAGAAGAATAGAAAGAAATAAGAAAACAAAAAAGAAAAACAAAAAGGTTGAGCACAATGCTCCCTACTACGCTGCGCAACGCGCTTCTGTCCATGGCCGTCTTCCTCCCGGCCCACGTCCTCGCAGATGATGATGGCAGCTCTGACATTGTTACATTTCAATTCTCGTCTTGTGTGAGCACATGTCTGGGAGAGACGGGCTATAGCATGGATGGAGAGGACAACCAGAAGGAGATGTGCAAGGCTGCCCGGGCCGGCCTTCTCCAGGCCATCACAGCCTGTCTGGTATCAAATTGCGTGGAGGAACTTATCGCCCTGGACACACATCTTCTGCAGCCCATGCAGACTGGCTGCAAGGAGCTTGAGAAGCCAGTGTCGGACGATGAGATCGCGGACGCCGCGAGTGCCGCTGCGAACATCCAGGCCACAATTGCCGCCAGCACGAGTACGAGTGCCACATCGTCGTCCTCCACCGAGGAGGCAGTGACGACATCCACGACTCCGGATATCCAACCCCAGGCAGTCGAGACCTCTGCCTCGATAGCATCCGACGTACTCACCCCTTCAGTGCCCGTGGAGACCCCCGCGGCTGCTGAGCCTGTAGCAGAGACGGCGACGCCGAGCCCGGCCCCTACCACAGCCACGGAGCCAACCGTCGCCCAGCCGGAGCCGGTCGTCCCAGCCGAGACACAAATATCGACATCGGAGCTCGTCCTTCCCTCTGAGACGAAAGCTTCGCCGGAGCGGGTCACCTCAACCAAATCAAGTTCCACCACTGTGGCGGCTATAATCCCCGTGGCGCAGCTCACCGTTGCCTCGTCCGTGGAGCCGATCCCTGAGGCTACAACACCCGCAGGGCCACCATCATCACCCACTCTTAGCCCTCCCCCAGCAGCTGTCTCGACGACAGCACACAACGGAGGTCATGCGAGCCAGATCCAGCCGGAGGACACGCCAGAGGCCACACCATCGACCACGGTGGTCAAGCCCACCAGCACTGGCCATGCCAACACGCAGCCCCAGCAGACGACAGCTCCCTCGCAGGTCGCCGCCGACAGCCCCGCCGCCGACACGACCACCAGCGCCGGGGCCTCGAAGACGGATGGCTCCAAGCCCAAGGCGACGCCCTCGCACGTCACTGAGTCCTCGTCATCTCACGACAGCGACCCCGAGGACGAGGACTACGGTGACGACTCCAGCTCCAGCTCCAGCTCGACCTCCGGCGCAACGCCGGACACCAGCGGCGAGCTGGTCATGGCGACGGGCACGCCGACCGCCTCGGCGTCGCCGTCGGGGTTCGCCACCTCCGTGACGGCCGTGACGGCACCCGCCTCGGCCTCCGGGACGCAGGCCGCGTCGACGGACGACGACGACGACGACGACGACGATGGTCTGGGCGGGGGCAGCCCGTTCAGCGTGGTGATGTCCTCGGCCGCCTGGGGGAACGCGCCGTGCTGGTGGGGCCCTCTGTCTCTCGCGACGGGGGCGTTTGTGTCTTTGATCTTGTGAAGCGTTCCGGTTGTGGTCTTGTTTCACGGAAAATGGCGATGGTGAGATTGATATCCCAGGGTTGTTTAATGTCGTTCAGGGCAGCGGGAGGATCATGACGGAATGTAAATAACTAAAATAGTGCGACATTTTTCCTTTCTACTACTGTACGAGATTTTGCACTGTATTTTAGGCATATTGTAATGTATTATCAGTCACACGACTCAGAATGGGCCTGTATATGGTGTCGGCGTCTATCGACTGTTGAACTTTCTGGTTCCGGGATTTTGCGAGGCAGCACTTACTTTTCTGCCCGCATCGACGTGAAACCGTCGAGAGGGCGACGGCGCGACGTCCATCTAGGGTGATATCCTAGATCCTACCGAGAAGTCAAAGCACGCGGAGGAATCACAGCACGGCCACAGCCCCGACGTCAAGTTGAGACGACCAGGTAGCAAGCATCTCAACATCAGACGGCTAATTATAATGGGATCTCAGTTCTGAGTCAAACTCAGCACATCAGTTGACTTTCAGTGATTGAAGTAGGTCATATTCATAAGCCCTGGTATCTCATAACTCATCGCTACCCATGGAAAAGGTGCACGCAGGATCCCGTGAAAAATCACAGGCCCCTCACATAAACAATACAAACGTGACCCCGAGCCCAACAACGGACACCAGCCCGCCACTGCCCGCAGCCCAGGCACTCGTCCTCACAACACCGGCCCCGCCGTCAGACACCACCGCAGACGCCGACGCCGACGCCGATGACACGCTGCTTGCGCCACCACCGGACGGCGAGCCGGTCCTCGTGGCCCTGGCACTACTACCGCTGGCCGACTGGCCACCGCCGCCGGCCCCCGTCGGCGCCGGCGCGCTCCCGTTCCCGCCGCCGGCGGCGCCGCCGCCGCTCTGAAACGCGCCACCGCTAGAACCCGCCGCGAGACTGCCCGTTGGTGAGCGCGAGCCACCGCCGGCCCCCGCTCCTCGGCTTGGCTGCCCCGATGGCCCCGCCCCCGCCCCCGAGCCTGAGCCCGAGCCCGTCCCGGGGCCTGGGAGGAAGCCGCTGCCCCCCGTCGGCTGGGACGGCGCACCGGCAGCTGCTGTGGGCGATGATGCTGTCTGAGGGTTGCTTGGTGATCCCGGACCTTGTTCTGATGGAGGGCCCTGTGGCTGTGGGGGAACAGAGGTGTTAGAAGTGGTTCGTTGAATGCACCTGTCTCTTCGTGTTGTAGAATGGCTATAAGAAAGGGGACACTTACTCACCTGTGAGGATGCCACGGCGACGAGGGGCAGGACAAGAATTGTTGAGAACTTCATCGTGGGTGTAGATGTGTCGAATGGTAGTGAAATGTATGTGTAGGCTCGAGGTCGTTGCCGTTGATATTGTTGGAAGGTGAACTTGTAAGTGGAGTGGAGTGGGAGATATGGTAACCCCTGAAAATACAATGGGTATCTCACTCAAAGAAAAAGAAATATATAAATGTATAGATAGAGATGGGAACTCTGAATTGAGATGTGTTTGGCCAAGAGAGAGATCTACACGGCACGACGCCGTCAACATCTTTATATCAAAAGTCCACTCCAGCCCGCCCCTTTTTTTGCACACCCAACTCAGACCTCCCACCTCCCGCCGAGGCCATCACCAATGTGGAAGAAACACCCGCAAAACCACGTACACCAAACAGGGCGGTTCTGGTTTGACATTCGTACCCCGTTTCAGACCACGAGTAAAACACCCCGCCAATGAACTCTCTCAATGTTAAACAAAGGGCCGGAAGGCCGCCTACGGCAGGGGCGCAGGCAAGGTGCGCAGGCAAGGTGCGCAGGGCGTCGTCAATCCGAGGGTGGGCGCGCGTCCGGTCGCATATCGGACGACGATCCCGTCTGACGTGTCCAGGCAAAGCCGCTGCTGGCCTGGAAGGCGATGCGTACGGCCCCGCGAAGAGCCTGGTTCAGGATTCCGTAAGGCTGACTGGAACGCTCTGGTGCTGACAGAAAGGTGCTACCCAAGCGATCAATA
>LJJS01001739.1:95098-153262 GCA_001447215.1 Diaporthe aspalathi
CCCCCAAAGAGTGGCGCCTCTCGTCGGCGGGTCGATCAATGATTGACTGGTCCCACGGCTGGTCGAGAGGGCAAGCGGGCTGAGTGGGTGGGTGGATGAGGCTCAGACGGCCAATCCATGTGCGCATGAACGAACCGGCTTCACCCCGGTGGAGATCATCGGCCCGCCACATGCTTCAGACGAGGGACCACGTACGCACTGATGCAAAAATAGTTCGGTGTGCAGATCCAGGCCGAAGGCACAGGACAGTGCGTTATAATACTTTACTAATTGTGACGTTTGAGCCCGAGCGGCGGTGCCGTCCAAGACGAACTGAACCCATCAAGCTTCAAGTCTGACAGCCCAGCCTGCGGATCCAAACATTTACGCTGCCACTGCATCTGCTGTGGCTTCCATCCCCTTGTCAAACCCAAAACATGCTTGCTTGACTTCGCTCAATACTGATAACAAATTCATGCCCGCTGAACCACACCCAAAGCAATCCAATCCATGAGCCCGCTGTGTTGAAAGCACACATAGTAACATAATCGCAACCACTGACCGTTTTATCCAAGCCTGCCCTCATCCCAGATAGCTCATCGTCGATCGGCCAGCGCGCCAGCAACCCTTCTGAGCAGTCCGAGTTTCCGTTCCACCACAGGCACCAGAGCGCCGATGTCGAAGACCAGGTCGACCCAAAAAAGCCACTTGGGGGACTGCAACCCGGACGCATAGACAAAAATGGCGTAGGCGGCGACGAAAATAGAGGCGCAGACCAAGCAAGACCGGGGGGGTTGTCTCGTCCCGAAGGCTGATTCAAGTTGGATGGAGAAGAGCCTCTTCCCCAGGAGAAAGAAGCACACGAGGACCGCAGACTGGATCACGAAGGCGCAAAAGTCTACCGATGTCCTCAGATGCCGGTAGGTGTCCATGACTTGGAGCCAGCACGTCTTGACGAGGATCAGGAATGCGATTATCGCGCCGAACGCCTGCATGTCGTCATCATTTGCGACGGGTCTGATGACGGGATCCATCGTTGAGTTAAGTCGTTTGGCGAGGTGATTATAATGATCAGAAGTGGACAGCTCTGCTCTTTATGGGCTTAAAGAGAATGTAGTGATAGACTAAAGTAAGCTGCGGCGAGTGGCAACGAGTGATGGTGATGTTGATTTTACTTCGGATCAAGGAAGGGAAGATTGATACCAGGCCTCCCCTTTTGGAATGAATGTTGTGTCTCCGGCTACCACCAAGGAGAGGCAGGCACACGCTGGAACCCTCCCGACTGAGATGAGGAAGAGACGTCAAGGAAGCCGTGGCCGCCGGGCTGGCGGTGAAGAAACCATGGGCCGTCAGGTAAGAACAAACACCTTGACTTCCTCCTCGCGGGCCTGCGCCACGGCCTGGCCTTCCATTATCCCGAGCACAAACGCCTCGCCCACGAACTCGCACCGCACCTTCGTGGGATCCACCTGCCCAGCCTCATCGCCACTGCCTTCCCCCGGCCGACTCGCACGCTCCCTGAGCGCGAACGGCACCGTCCCGCCCTGGAGGACAGTCACCTTGTCACCAACGCAGGTCCGGAAAGGTGCCAGTCCGATGTACCCCCTCCTCGTGATGACAAAGGACCGCCCGTGAGACCGGGAGACGCAGCAGTCGGTGAAGGGCTTGACAAAAGTCCTCCTGATCTCCGCCTCGTCCACGCCCGCGCTGCTCTTCTCAGCGGCGTAAGCCTCATCGACATCCGCGCGGCCGAGCCACGCATCGAAATACCGCCCGTGCTCCACGCCGACCCTGCTCTTGTGCCAGTCGCGGTCCCACATGAGCGCCCTCCAGAACGCCTCGCCCCGTCCCAGCCCCATCGCGCCGTACGGGAACCCGTCGCGCCGCCACTTGGCCATGGCCTCGTGCTCCCACACCAGCACGTTCTCCCTCGTCTGGACGTTCCGCAGCCGCACGTTCTCCGCCCTCTCGGCGAGCACGTGGCCCGCGTACGTCTCCAGGTAGGGGTTCCGGCCGACATACTCGATGGCGTCGAAGTCGAGCCCCCGCAGGTGCAGCTCGCCCCAGGACGGCGTCGGGAAGATGCCCGAGACGGGCAGCTTCGTCGCGCCCCAGCACGACGAGCCGCCGGCGCGGTAGGCGTCGCCGGCGTCTCCCGAGATGGAGGTGATGGCCGTGTAGCCGCGCCGCGGCCGGCCCGGCTCCGACGAGTAGTCTGGGCACCACGACGGCAGCGCGTGCTTGGGGCTCTTGTTGTCGTTGTCGAACTGCAGCCAGATGAGCTCCTGGTACTGGATGATGAAGCGCGCCGTGGCGCGGGTATCTGCGGGGGTTGTGTTAGTGATCCTGCCGCGCGGAGTTCGGGGGTGAAATATATATATATGTATGTGTATGTTGTGTTTGAGGAACTCGGACTGCGAACGCGACTGCCACAGACTTACAGACATCAGCAACACTCTGGGAATAGTCCGGCGCCAGGAAGTGAACGTCACTCGGCATCGCCAGCCCCAGGAGGCCATAGATCTTATCTCTCGGGTTGGTGGCGTTGAACTGGTCGCACAGGTGCGCGTACGCAGCCAGCGGCGTGGTGCCCGCCCTAGCCTTTGGTTTCGTCTCGTCGTAGTCCGTGAGGATGTGGCAGAAGGGGCTCTGCCGGATGAGGAAGCGGGCCCTGCCCTGCGCGTTGTCGAGCCATCGCCGCTCCGGCCGGATGTAGCCCCGCCGGATGTCGTCGAGATGGACGAACGCCTCGATTGGGAGGGTCTCGTTGCCGCATCTTACGACCGGGTTTGGTGTTAACATGGCCTCTGTAAGGAGAGTTAGTTATTTTACAATATTGTCTCATGCGTCCCGCCATAGACAAAGACGCCACAAAGATAATCCGAGCGACCAACCCTGGAGAACCCAGATGCGTGTCCACCACTCCCGCCCCAGGAGGGCGTTGATCGCCTCAATCTGCGCCCCCGAAAGGGCATCGTCAGGGAGCACATACTCCCTCGCCGCGTACATCTCCCCAATGGTCGCCATAGCCAGCTCGCTGTCGTCGCCCGCCGGCCCGAGCCACACGCACGTCGCCTCGGCCTTGCTGTACACGTCCTTCATGAGCGTGATCTGGTGCGACTTCTCCTCGACGTCCGCCTGGTTGATGCACAGCGCGTCGATCCAGAGCGTGACGGGCGCATCGCCCGCCGCCCCCGCGCAGAGGTGCTCCAGCACGGCCTGCAGGTTCTTGGTGATGGGGTGCCGCCACCGCACGTCATTACCCTGCCCCAAGCCCGGCCCCGGCCCCGGCCCGCCGTGGTTCTCGAGGGCGATGCCGCCGCCGCTCGACAGCTCCGTGCCCCAGGTGTACGAGAGCGCCGTGTAGCTCGGGTCGTCGTCCAGCGAGACCGTCTCCAGCACCGCGCTGAGGTCTGACGGGTTCGTCTCGACGTGGAGGAGGCGGATCTCCCGGCGGGACGGGTCGAGGCGGCTGAATGGCGGCTTTGCGGTACTTGGAGCTTCTGCCATTTTTGCCATCAGACCAGTTCAGTGTATAGTTTTTTTTTTGTGTGTGTGTGTGTGATACTTACATTGTCATGGACTCTCACTCATGATGAAATCTTGACTCGGACTTGGTTTGTCGGCGTGATATATGCTTCCTTCAGCCGCAGCGGGCCCGCCGACGCCACGCGCAGAAGTATCCGAATAAGGTCAAGACTCGGATGCATGTCTTCCATCGCGAGGATTTTATTCGTTTCTCAATGGTCTGTCTACGCAACGCACCCATGGAACCAGCTCCACCGGATATCCTATCACAATCTTAATCACCATAAACAAAAATAATACACCACTGGAGCCCGTCGGTCGTAAAAGTCATAATGATCCATTCTGAGACAGCAGCAAGGCCCGTACCTCTATTTAACGGCCTCTTCCTCGACCTCATCCATGTTGCTGGTAGAAACCCTCTTCGCCGCGCCGTCAGCCTCGTGGCCCGACCCCTGCCGGAGGCTGTTGGTCCTCTGCCTCCTGCTGCTGATCATCCCCGGGAAGATGCGCGGCTCGCTGCCGGACAGTGACGCGTCCTTCATGCCGTCTATCGGCCACGACGAAGCGGCCTGGACGGAGCCGGCCCCCGGAAGAACCGCGGCGGCGGCATTCGGTTGCTGCTGCGCCGGTGTTGGCACCGCCGGTGAGGACGTCGGCCCCGCCCTACTCGTCTGCGTGTGTACGGGCGTCTGCACAACGTCCACGTTGAGGTTGGTCTTCATGAGCGTGGCGGGCGACTTGGGGGCCGCCGACGTGGTACCACTGGGGCCGGCTGTGGCCAAGTCGGCGGAGGGGTCTGAGCCGTACGAGGTGTACATCTCGACCCTGTTGTTCCTCGGGTCAGCTATCACATATAAAAGCCAAGTCATCAAGGCAAATAGACTCACATTTGTTGCTCCTCGAGCAGGGTGCGGTATCGAAACTCCTCCCTCCTGTCAGGCACGTTGGTCTTGACCATGGTGTTGCCCCTGAAGCCAGGTTTGAGGTAGTTGTGGCCGAGCCAGTGCTGCTTTATCGAGTGCTCGTAGCCGCTTTGCTTGACCGAATTCTTTGCGAGCTCGCACATGTCGATTGGGCTGAGCTTGTAGATCTGCGCCGCCACGGCGTACTCCTCCATCAGCGGCTCCTTGGTGTAGGCGAACTGCAGAGGGTCGTCCGTGGACAAGGATACGTTGAGGCCGCGCTTGAAATACTGGTAGAAAGGGTTGCGCTCCAAGGCCAGGAACAAGGCGTTGTTGCTGAGCGGCGACATGGCCACGCCGATCTGCTCGAGGTAGAAAATGTACTGTAGCAGAGGCACTTTCCGCAGCAGGAGGCCGTGGCTGATACTGTGGGCACATTGGGCAGCCACTGCGAGATGCTCGACGTCACCGGCTTCACCGCAGTGCGGCCGTATGACGAATGTGTTGAAACCGCGCTGCTTCCTCCAGAAGTTGAGCGAGGTGATGTTGGCGAAAATGTAGTAGATCCAGTAGCTGTAGGGTGGGTTCTGCTTCGTATCCCAGACCCGGGGGACCGGGTACTTCCTGAACAGGCGTCTCTCGACCTTGCTCTCGTCGTCTACACTGTCGATGCCAACAACCCTCTGGAGGAAAACGTGAAGCTTAGGATGGCTCTGAGGATCTTTGGTGACCTCAAAGAGCGGCTCGAATATATTTTTGACGATCTGCTCAAACGTCTCCATGGTGCCGCTCGCCTTGTACACATCATACAGACGGGGAATCTGGATAAGCCAGCGAACGTTGTGCGAGAAGAGCTTGTTGTCAACAACCCATGCAGCGAGCTTGTCCCACTCATCCATTGAGCGGCCGTAAATTGAGATGCGCCACTCCACCAGCTGGTACTTGCTGGATTCAAGATCTGCGATGACCTCCTTGGTAATCTCTGCGAGATAACGACCTTTGATGAGGTTGTCCGTCTTGAGAAAGATGGTGCGCAGGCGGGACTCCCCGATGGGGTTGTACTTCAGATTGAACTTGTCAAAACGATGGAACGAGTCGGTGTGAGCGTGCATATCCAGAGTGTCGATACTGAGGTCGTATGCCGTCAAATTGATACTCTCAAAAACCTCTCGCAGGGTGAGGTATTTGCCGTCTCTGTGCAGCACCACCTCATCTGGCGACTTCTTCATTTTGCTCTTGATGAAACGAAGGAGATGCTTTTGGTTCATACAGGCAGAGTGGTGCACATGGGTATCGACCTTTCGCACGTTGTAGAAGTCACGGTGTGGCACCTTTTTGGTGTCTGCCGTCTCCTGGTACTCGTTCAGGAGGGCATACAGGTTGTACTTTCCCTCGAGGTACTGCAGCCGGCGAAAGGCAAAACTCTTTGATGGACCATCAGAAGACACTGACAAGATCACGTCGAGATCCACGTAGTATTCCTTGATGGTAGGAACGTTGACAGCCGGCGTGTCGGCAGCCTTGGCGGCCTCGTTCTCGAAGACCTGGTATACTCCATTGGCATCAAGCCCAAAGGTCATCTCACTCGCGCCCGGCAGAGGCTCCAGGTCCGCCATGTCGAAGTCGGAGCCGATGTCCTCGCCGAGCTTACGTCTCTTCCTGGGCGTCTGGTTTGCTGCCTGATCGGGCTGCAACGTCGTGCTGTTCGTCATGCTATTCGGAGCATTGCTTCCGTGACCGCCCTTCTCTTGCTCGCCGACCCAGGTTGGCTCAGGCGGAGGCGGGTAGATTGGCCAGCTGGGATCGTCCTTGGGGTTGTCTGTCGGCCCCTGGAGTGAGAGGCGAATGTATTTGTGACGGATATCGAGGATCCTCTGGACATTCTTGAGGATGCTGCTCAGTTCTGCAGTGACGGAGGCGTCCGCGCCGACATAGGAGGCACTACCGATCCCATGAGGAGCACCCGTGCTCATTTCCAACTGAGCCTGGTAGACAGCATCCTGAGCGCTGACGCCTAGCGCGCTTGGCACCCTGTGAAACTCTGCGTGGCTCTCGGCGTGACTGCGGTTGCTGGGCATGGTGAAGTGGGTAGTGTCCCTTTTAGAGCCACTGCCATAGACACTCTCACCGCCAGTGGGCGAGCCACTGTGAGGCCACGCAGCGGCCGGAAGGTCGTTAGTGGAGCCCAGAGCCCTCTCGAGCGAGGCTCCTGCCCCGTGGGAGATGACCGGACTGCCATGGATACTGCCCTCGTACACGGAGGAGCCCCAAGGCTGGCCGGCCCCTTTCTGATGGTCGAGCTGGCTGCGCTGGTAGAAGAGTTTTGCGTCATGCTGTGTCATCTGGCGCTCCGCCACGGGGTCGTAGAAGGCAGTTTTCTTGGGCATGTCTCGAGGGAGCAGGCCGTCGTCGTCTTCCTCCTCCTCGTCTGGGGTGCTCTTGGATGTCGCTTGGCCAGGCTGATCCTCATCTGACTGAGGGCTGGCGCTCTGGAAGGTGGCAGTGATATCCTCTCCGTCGGACTCCTGGGCCAGAGGCATGGCGGTTGAGTTGAGCTTGGGGGAAGTCGAAGCCGAGGTGGGGTCCTCGACAAAAGAGTGGTCTGAGACACGATGTTTTGTGTGCATTGATCAGTCATTGGCATACTCGTCAGCGTGGACCAAACGAGTCACAGAGCGAGACATACCGGCCATCTTCTCTCTCTCTGCGGCTTCTGCGTCGGCGCCTTTTGAAATTTCGAAAGAGAGAGAGAGAGAGAGGGAGGGAGGAGGGACAGCCAACGCAGCTCCGGCTCGCCGCACGTGGGTGAGTCGAGGGCTATATGGCGGTCTACCGGTCAAGGTCAAGGTAGCAATGGGCAGCCTACGCCTCCCCGTCGTCGCGGAGTCCCCCGCTGGATTTTTTGAAGGGAGCTCGACCTCGAGCCCCAGAGCTGTCGGCAGTACCCAGCTGCATCCCAGTCCGCCTGAGTGCTGAGTGCAGGGGTCTGCTGGGATGACGCACAGCGCCTAACGCCCGAACCAATTGCACCTTCCAGACCCTCCAGGGGGGCCCGCCTGGCCGTTTAATGTTCAAATGTTCCGCCGTGCGCCCCCACTGGGATCTGCCACAGGCTGCAGGCGCGTTTGGGCGGCTTTGAAAGTTTAAATGTTATGTGCCAACCACTGCACATCTCGGATGGCTTAGCCACTGGTATATATGTTGGAAAGATGCCACTTCACTCGCTACTGGCGAGTTTCCAGGGAGGCTGCAGGAGGTCAGTTGATCACAGGGAGTCGTGACAAACAAGGGTCACCCAAACATAGACTATATTCCTTGCCCATGTTAGGCCTGAAGTGGGGAGACCAGTGTCTCGCCTGCGCTAGCTATATGAGCCCCGTCTCCCAAGACTTTTGGCTAAGGCTCGGTCGTGCGAGACGCGTCAACCGATCTTGGCCGTCCTGGGCTTAGGGGGTACCTTCTTGCCAGAGTCAAGCGAGTACAGCCCTCCCGCGAAGAACACGATGCAAGCACCAAGCAGCGTCCCCGTGGCCAGATGGTTGCCGAAGAGCCAGATGCTGAGCAGGAGGCTCACCAGCTTGCGGATGTTCAGCACGATCGTCACCGTCAGCGCAGTCGACGCGGCCGCGAGCAGGTTGACACCGCGGATGCAGGCATACTGCGTCAGGACGTTCATGGCGAGGTAGAAGACCTGGCTCGGGATGTAGATCCTGTCGATGCCGCGCTGGACGTGATCCGGCAGCTCCTCGACCCCAAAGATGCCCGCGATCGGGAGGGGCAGCGGCGCGCTGTTTGCCAGCTTGTTGTACTGCCTCCACATGGACGGCATGAACGGGATAAAGAGCGGCAAGGAGAGCAGATGCGAGTAGAAGAGGTTTTCCTTCCACTGCGGGCCGTACTTCCGGTACGTGTCCTCGGTATAAAGTCCCATGATGGCGGACGCCACCTGTGCAGCGAAGAGGATGGCAAGACCGGTGTTGAAACTCTCTGTGCTCCCCGCCTTCTCTTCCTTGCTTCCCTGTGGCCCCGTCTGTCAGCTTGACCGTACGTAGATTGCACACCGGACTTTCCGCGCGCCTTCTCCTACCTTAGTCTGCGCGTCCGACCAAGCGGCGGTTATGACACCGACCGTGAGCAGCATGACAGCTACGACCTGTATGCGGGAGTACTTCTTGCCCCATATGCTGCCCGCAATCATGGTCGTTATGCTCCCTCCGGACCTGAGGATGATATGCACGGGCACGGAGATGTCGTAGCTAAATGCATGGTTGTTCAACGTGTTGATGCTGAAGAACAGCACTATGTTGATCAGCCAGCGCCGCAGGGGCACCTTGTTCGGTCGCAGGAAGAACGGTGGCCGGGTCTCGTCGAATTGGGAGATGTAGCCGGTGACGGCGACGAAGAGGAACTGGACAAAGGTCAGGAGAGTGCCGCTGGCCGGCTCAACCCTAGGCGAGAGTGAAGACACTCAGGTCAGCAACGCCATCTAGGCCGGCGGACAGACGGGCGCGAGGCTGGGCGGCGGGCACTGACTGGATGATAGCCTCCAGGGCAAAGACGTTGGAGCAGCATCCCCCAAAGATCAGGAGCAGCATGACGCCGACGGTGAGCCATTGCGGGATGGTCTCGATGAAGATGCGGCCCAGCATGCCCATGATCTTGGCGGACATTGGGCGCTCGTCGTCAATGCCATGGATTTGGGCCTTCTCCAGCGAGGGAGCGGCGTTGATCACTCGGGGGGTCATGGGCGCGGAGGCGGCCGCATGATGCTGGGCTTTCTGCAAGGAGGTTTGTCGTCGTCGAGGTGGGCGGGAGGTCGTCATTTACACGGTGGGAAGGTTTGGCACTTTTTCTTCCCTTTCCTTTCCTTTAATTTTCTTGACTCCGCGACGGGCCGGGGAGAAAAGAGAGACGCGAAACGTGTCCTGTCGAAACTGCTAGGGAGGGGGGCCTCTAGGGCTTGCCGGGAAGCATCAGAGTCAATGCTGTCGCGGCTGAGAGGCATGCGCTGATCAATGCAATTCAGTCGACGGTCGAGCTGTATGTACTTAGTAGGCGGTGCCTGTTATGGCGTTCGGTGTGAGATCGGGCCAGTATGTATGGAGTACTGTATGACAGTATGTATACGTGGCGCGATGCGAGCAGCAAGGGTCTGCGTTAACAAGTAGGGACGCTTTGGCTTGAAGACAAGAATAACAAGCTTGGGACACTGGGTCCAGAGAAGCAAATCAAGTACACACACTATTGGCCCGGTTGATGGATGTCGAGGACCTGATGACTCGAAAGTTTTCGACTCGTTTTCCATGATTGACTGGGCTGGACATCTGGACCATGAGCCTCGCGGGGCTGGCCTGGTCGCCCCTCCCGTCATTGAATGTTCTGGCCTTTTCCGGGCCAAGACATCGCAGCTCAGCTAGTGGTAGTGGCCCAGGCCCAGGCCAAAGCCCAAGCCCAAGCCCAAGCCCAGGGGTCCTCCCGCCCTGCCGCTCTGCCGCCCTGCCGCTTCCCGCCAACCGCCTCCCCACTTACCCGCGATCCGGGCCTGACTTCCTCCCCCGCAGCCACAGCCACACCCACACCCACATTGCTACCACACCAGTGAGGGAACAAATGGGCACGTCTGCCGAAGCCAACAGAGGAGGGGCCAGACAGCTCCTAATAAGGTTCCGCCGCCATCCATGACTTCTTTCCAACAGGGCTAGAAGGATGCGGGTATCTGCAACTGCCATCCACCGGAGATGGGACGACTTGGACGAATGCGGCAGGTCTACCCAGGACACGACGCGGCCTGGTTGCTGGCTTTTAGCTTTCTGGATTGAATATATATATACCTAATCTCGAACAAATATATGTACCATTGTGAATATCGGGCGGTGTATGCTGGACTAAGTAACACAAGCATCTCTCTTTGGACGGAAAAAGTCCACCCTCGAGGGAACAACGGCATATACGGATAAATCCAGACATCCCTCTGCGCATGCTCAGTTGGGTCTCCCAGCAGACCATCGAGCTTCGGTTTGCTCCAAGAATCAGTTTCCGGCTTGTTTCACCGGCCACAGGGTGACAAAGTCGAAGACAACGCGTGGTCTTTCCTACATGGCTTCCAGAAGAAAAAAACACAATGATTGTATCGGTACGCTACATGGTTGTAATTCATCCCAGAAAATCACTTAAGCCCATCCATGGCCACACGTTGCCTCGGCGATGGTCGAATTTCTTCGAGGATGCAACCTGTCCCCCGTGGCATTATCACCAGCAGGCCGGCCTGGAAAGCACAAGACCATACATCTTAGCCAAGCACGACACGATGAATTAGATTCGGAGCAGAATCTACCCTCCAGTATTGTCTACGAGGCCTAGACCTGAGCCATGGATCTACTCCCATCACCCCAGCGCGATGCGGCGTCGATTGTTGCTAGCCGAGCTCCACAGATTTCCCATCCAAGCCACGCACTGTGGTGTATCCCAGATCTTGGTGATATTGGCAAGCGGGGGGGAGGGGGGCTCGGGCCGGGCCGGGAGGACATTGATGCACCAACACAATAGCCGAAGAATATTACACTACACCCACACAATCCTCAAACGTCAACTCCACCTTATTATAGCATGGAGGGTTTGGTCCATCAGCATCGGCCCTGGGTTCCGGTAAGCGAGGAAGGATGTGGTAGGTGGTATTTGGAGGGGTGACAAGCCCGCATACCCTGGACGAGTTGTCCATCCACGTCCCGCAAGACGTCATCCCGATGGAATAGATTCATATTCATACAAATGTGTTGTTGTGCATAACCCATACTCCCACCCTCCTTCTCAAGCTGCATAGCTGGTCAAATATCTAAGACCTTCAGAACTGAAATAGGACACCCCGAAATACATCCACATGTGTATCTGTTCACTGCCAGTGCCAACAAGATAAACCGCACAGGAGTCAACAGAATGGTAAAAGCCTCCTGCACAAAATGTGAGAAGCTATCTGAGCCCTGCGAGGACTCGGCAACACGGCCTCCTCGGGAGTGTTTCCGAGGCGGAGTGTGTATGCCCGTGCGGCTGCGATACCATACGGCCATCATTCACATGAGATGAACTACCAAAGTACCGGGCTCAACGCAAGTGAGCATCTCGGGGCCATGGGCGAGTTGAGCCTGGTCCTCTAAATCCCAACTCAGATTGACCCACCAAGCATATCCATCATTTCCGCCTTGTTTGCGTTCCTGACTCTACACTACTGAAGGATCAACAACAACAACCGTCCTAGTGTGGCGAGGAACACTGCGAATATATTATCGGCGACAACCACCCCCGCCATGCAGTGCTTTGCTCCATGCTGAATATGCAGACATGTTTGCAAGGTTGTTTATATTCTCCATCACGAAGGCTGGAACCTCTCGTTCTACTTGTATACTATTGACCTCTTAATCGCCTGGGCAGCGCTCTGCTCACTGTTGTCCGTGGCACCTGACTCCCTCGACCCCCCTAAGGCTGCTGCTGCCTGGCAGTATCACCCCCCTGGCTCCCAATACCAGGGCCACATTGACAGGTTAGACATTGGACGCACCAAACTTTTACTCTCAATCTGGCCGTGTGTGGAGATGCGAGGAATGCCGCTTCCCGCAAAGAGGCTACATCCAGCCTGGAAGTGCTCCTGGAATTGTACTTCGGTCACCAGAGGTACAAGAGATTCTCAATCTAATCATGTCTCTTATCTGTCTGGGCCGAGGGTGGTCTCTATGCCAAACAACTTGTTTGCCTTCCCTCCACTCTAATGCATTTATGTCGACATCCTCCGCCACTACCACGCCCTCCCCTTGGTGTGTCGCCGGCTCGCCTCCAAAGCGCCCTCTCCAGTTCAACGTGCGGACACGTCCCCACATCCGCCGAAGGCCCCCACAGTTCGTGGTGTCTGACAATACCCCAAAAGTCATGGCCCACGCTACTGTCAAGCTTGAGTCTCCCTGCAGCAAAACTCATGAACGCATGCGGATGAATTGCGAGGTGAAGCCGAGACGCCAAATTGCGAGGATACCCTTGTTAGGAGCTCCAACAACCGGGGCGGATGTCTCGCCCACACGACAGCTGCCCTTGACGACGATGATTATATGCGATGGCCATCTACAGGGCTGAGAACACAAACAGCTATCCCGGTGTGTCAGCAAAAGGGCTCGTGTCCGCGGGGGTGGTCAGGCTTACATTGTTGGTGGCCGCAATGGCGATGCTGTCCTCGAACGGATGCCAGCTCATGTGCAAGATCTTCTTGTTGAAATCAATCTGGTCCGCATCCGTCTCCTTGCGCATCCTCTGTCCGGCTCCGGCCGGGCTGCCAGCACGGGACCCGTTCTTCTTACCGCCATTAGCGGTAGGGCTCGTAGACGAGTTGATCGGCGTTGGCACGCCCACTTTCTTGGCCTTGAACGCCGACTTGTCCGCCTGTAACACGACCTCGACTTCCTTCTCCGGGTCGGACGGGTAGATCATGAAGTTGTTGTTGTAGCTTCCCGTCATGACGTTCTTGGAGTCGCCCGAGAAAACGACCTCGAACTTGTCGAAGATGCTGTCGTTCTCATATGTATCACACAGCCTTGGTCGGAGATGTTCGTGGATGGGGATCGTCTTGACCGGCTGCCTTTCCATGTTGACGTCCCAGATCTTGACCGTCAGGTAGTCTCTTGACAGGATGTACCGGCCATCGTACGAAAACCTAACGTCCGAAATCGATGAAATGATTTCCGAGAAAAAGGATCTGGCGGAAGGGTCCTCTTCTTGCTCGAACACTGTGCGACATGTCGTTCAGTTTGCTGGGCCCTGCCAGACTCGGGGGGGGGGGTGCTCTCTTACACTTAGCATGCTGGTCACAAAGGGCACTCTCGCGCATGTCTGCCAGCTTGATTGTACCCTTGGAACTAGCGTACATGAACCAATTGCAGCTCATCGGGTGAAACTCCGCAGCTGTGATGACCTCGGTGAGCTCTTCCATGTTCGCAGGCTTGATATCCACAATGTTGAAGCTTTGGTCCTGGATGTTGAGGTTCCATAGGTTTATGCGGAGATCGTCGCTGCTGATAAATGTCTCGCCGTCGCTGTTGACCGATATGCTGTTGATGTGGTAGGCGTGCGCGTTGGCATAAGTCTTGCGCGGAACGGCGGCCACTACTGTGTCGTGGTGGGTCAGACGAGGCAGCTTGAGGTCGGAGGCATTCTTGATGACACTTGGCAGGACCCGCGGCCCTCCGCCACCGCCGGCGATGTTCCCGGGGGTAGCCTCGTTAGACAAGTTGTTCTCGGCGACCACCTTAAGGGACTTCTCGAAAACCTTCCACAGCTTGATCGTCTTGTCGTTCGTAGAGAGGAGGTAGTGGGAGGCATTTTGTCGCCGACACCACTTGATCTTGTTGATCTTCTCTTCGATTTCGAGGGACTTGAGGTAATCGAATTCGGGCTCGTGGGATTGGAACTCGGTATGGAATTTGTACTCGCAGGTTTTTTTCTGGTCGGCACGTCAGGCATATCCCAACACAGCACTTTCATTGCCCGGCGACCGAGGCCGGCTACTCACTGTTTCGTTGCGCTCGAACAGGACAACTCGACCGCCCTTGTCGCCTGTTGCCAGGTAGTTTCCCGTGTGGTCGAACTCGACGGTAGATATGATGTCGGCTGGCTTCAAGTCAGCATGGTCAACCCCGGACGGCCTGGAGGGCTTGTTGCCCGAGATGATGTCCGTACCCTCCGTGATGTCCTCGACGTCCCCCTTATCTCCGAAGCACCTGTTGGGCGAGCTACGTCAGCAACGTGGGTGTCACGAGGTCGGCAGATCGATGAGTGCCGGCGGCGGCAGCGGTAGCGGCCAGCCCAGCAACCCAACCAGGGACAAAACACACGGCAGCAGCATGCTGCGTGGGAGATGAAAGAGCGGCGCGAATGAGAACATACTGGGTGAACTTCCATGTCGGCGAGCCCGGTTCTGCATCTACCATCGTTGCGGGTCGAGGAGGCGTAGGCGAAGGTCGGCCTTCACGCTACGATGGGACGTTGGTAGAGGCGGGGACGATACGTGTGGGCGGGGACCAGGTTCGCGGTATAGATTAGGTGGACGGGACGGTGGCCGATGTGGATACTTGATGCAATTGTTGAGCCGATATGGTTGTCGAGAGATGGGAGGGCAAGGATTGGGGAGCGTTGCTAGGCGTAGAGCTAAAGCAGGTGAGTATAGAAGTGCAGAAAGAGTCTCAGGGTCGGGCAGAGCTGGGCAGGCAAGACAGGGCTGCGACTGTCGAACATCGACGATCGACTGTGGGTGGTGGGCGGTGGGCAGTCGAAAGAGCAAACAAGCTCCTGCTGGGCTTGGCTGACAAGGTGTCCAAGGCCCCGGCTGGTGCAGTGGGCGGAGGCAGAAGCACTGATAGAGTTGCGGTGGGACGCAAGGCGGGCGGGCGTGTTGAGTCGCTGCTGCTGGTGGTGCTACTGCTGCTGCTTCACGCGACACGGCCTTGTTGCTTGTTGCTTGTTGCGGCGCACACAAGGAAGTGGCAGCGGCGACCTCCTCGACCTGGGGTTGTGGAGGGGGCGAGCTGGGAGAGAAAGTGGGCAAGGCAGGCAGGCAGGTGCAGTGCGAGGAGGAGGAAGCAGGGGGAGGCGAAAGGAAAATGTGACACGCACCATACAGGACTGACAGGATGAGTAGACAAGAGAAGGGGGCCCAGGCGGACGGACTGCAAGATGCGGGAACCAGCCTTGGAAGCAATCAGGGCAGTCAGGTTGGGTCGTGGTGACGATGATGCGGGGTATCAGAGAGAAGGGATTGTGATGAAAAGGAGGCGAAGATGTCACCGAGGGAAGGGCTTTGATGCGGACGGGGGCGCTTGCTTTTACTCAAATGGTGAGCTGCTTTGCTTTGCTTTGCTGTGCTGTGCTGTACCGTACCTTCAGGACCGCGTGCGCTGTCCGGCTGTGTGCGGTGTGGTGTGGTGGTCGTGTGGGCGCCGGGTGGGTGCTGCTTGCTGCTGGTGCTGCTGGGCTGGTTGAAATCGGGGCCTTGGGTGTTGGTTGTGCCCCCGACGTGGGCCCTTCCTTTCCTCACCTAGGCCGGGTTTTCAGACGGCCCCCCAGCTGGTGCGAGACTGACAGGCTGCCCCTCCTCACCTGTCTTGTCTCTGTGGGCAGGTAATCTACTTGCTCCCTACCACCCTCCTACCAAGATACCCAAGTACTGGTCCTGGTCAGCCCTTTCGAGGTTGAACCTGTTCATGTCCCGGTTCCATGCACCCATCGTCCCTTTCCCAAGGTACTTAAGTAGATACGCGACATGCATGGCACTCAACCATAAATTCTCTCCCTACCTAGCTTATTGGCCCAAGGTTCCGTGCCCGGGCTTGAGACCATAGTGCCGGGTCAAGATCCAACCCAACCCAGCACAGGCCAGGCGTCCCAGGTGTCCCAGTGGCCTGCCTTCACGCCAGGTTTCAACCGAGGATATACATAATCTCCCAAACCGGTTCTGCAAACAACACACAAAGGGATCTATCTTCCACACTTCCCATCCCCGCAAGCCCCCGGCATGCCATGATATGCATATTCGACCCTGGCTCGAAGCCAAGCCATATCCTCACACTACGTCGCTGCCAGCCCACCAGCCCACCAGCCCGGCTTGCATGTGTCACTTAACTGCCATCCTCCTCCGTCGTCTCTGCCGGGATTCCGTATTCACTCTCATCAAGTGACGACGAAAACAGGGATTCTGTCACATGATATTGGATTATTTAAATAGTTTCATTCATTAAGACCATATCTGGGAACTCTTTTTCCCAAGGCAACCTTTCACTGGCGATTTATTTCCTGGCCTTGCATAATGCGACCTGGACCTCGTGGGAAGCACGGGGATGGGGACAATGATCCAGGCAGAGACCAAGGCAGGCAAGATGGGAAAGGCAAAGATGTGGCCAGAAGCGAAACGGCTGAGGGCCGGGACCACCAGCAGCGGAACTCAAGGCCTCCGGACGCAGAATCAGTCATGTCCCGCATT
Source organism: Diaporthe aspalathi (assembly GCA_001447215.1). Taxonomy (NCBI): domain Eukaryota; kingdom Fungi; phylum Ascomycota; class Sordariomycetes; order Diaporthales; family Diaporthaceae; genus Diaporthe; species Diaporthe aspalathi. Next base: position 111,518 of record LJJS01001739.1, read on the forward strand.
GGAAGGTCTGCCGCGGGTCTATCACAGAGCGTCATGCGAAGCAAGCCAACAGCCAGCGATGTTGCGAATCTATTGCCGTCCGAGAAATCCGGACCATCTTCAAGCAACGAGTCTCGGGCTTTGGGTCAAGCATCCTCCACCGTGGCGAGAGCCGGCACTTCTGGCAGCACTGGTGGATTCCGGTCGAACCAAGCAGATGCTCATGTCGCGGCTGAGGAGGCCGCTTTCTCTGACTTCTTAGACAGCACACCCGTGCTCGTCGCGAGCCAGCCGGCAGACCTGGATCAGGCGTGGCAGCGAGCCGATGGTCGTACCTCAGCAGGACCTGGGACCCAATGGGCGCCCAGCCGCGGCGGCGCGTACTCGGTGGCCGAGCAGCAGGCTCAAGACGGCGTGGAAGTGGTGCGAATTCTGTCACAGGTGACGGATGAGGAGGTAGCAAACTTCGATGAGGGACCCACGATCTCTGAAGGGGAAATGAACAATCTACGGCAGGCACTCTTCGAGGAGGGAGCCTCGGGCCAGATTTCGGCTACGGACTGGAACAACATGCTCAACTTTGTGCCTGATTTCTTGATGGTGGAGAGAGATGGCATTCCTGGACCGGCGGCTTCTGGGAACAGCCACATGAACCTGGGAGTGACCGAGCCAGCAGAGGCAGGGCAGATATGGCTTGAGCAGTGGAACCGAGTGCTCACGGGCTACACAGACGAGGTCTGGGGCGACCTGGGCTCACTGGTGGAGGAAGCCCGGACGGAAGTAGCCCGGATGAGAGACACCAAAGATGAGCCTGCCACGGGCGCTCCTGCAGTGCAGAAGCTGCAGTCCGTACTTACGCGCGTGCGAGCCCGTTTGTAGATGGAGGTGAGAACGGGGACGGTCTGAGCTCCGTCCACGAGGAGGCGACACTCGCGTAGCAGCTCGAGGGGGTTTGCGAGCAGATGGTCAGCAGATCCAGGCACGAGGGCACACCTGGCTCATGCCAGGACACCGCCCGGAAAGACTCGGGCACTCCATCCAGGGCGCTAGGGAGTGCCTCGTACAGCTCCAACCATATTCACATGCTGCTTCTCATCTGTCTTGCCTGACTGACCAGCTGCCAGCTGACTGACTGCACACACACCACTGATCACTGCGACAAGCATCCAGAGGACCCACTGCACCAATCGACAAAATGCGGGGTTGGGCCGGAGCTCTGGGTTGCTCTGCCGACTGCAATGACATCACAACAGTACTGCACACCTGGGATCCAGCTCCGGCAGGGCCTCGCTTACAACTTACAGCTCGAACCTACAGCTTACACTTCCACTTACACATCGCCTACAAGGGTATGCTCCCGGCCGAGAAGCCCAACTCCAACACCACCACCTGGCCATCGTTCAGTCTGCCAGTCTGCTTAGAGGCTGTGGTACAAGCATGCAGGAGCTGCAGGCTTTGAAAATCGGGTAGACCACTATGGTAGACTGCCGTCCAGGCGTGGATGCTTGCCGCCAGCCAGCCTTATTCTTGGCTCCGAGGGGAAGCTCATAGATAGTATCGCTGCGCACCCAGCCACCTTATTCGACATTGACCAGCCAGCTTACTTTGCGTTGTTCGCCTCACACGTCACACACAGCCTTTTTGAGTCCTTCTGAATCTGTAGTCTTCCATATCCGCTCACCAATTGCATCATTATCACTTATTCGGCCTCCTCCAATCTCCATCAAGAGGAAAAGGCTGTTGATCTCAGCAACAAGGCCAGGGCGGTTTACACCACAAGCTCCACGACCCCGCCGATCATCAAGTCTCACTCGAACATCTGATTTCGCGGTATTCCGGACCCGGTTGTCGACTTAGACCCTAATTGTCCCTCGGGGCCCCTTAAGGTCATCATGAGGCGGGTACAACAACTTCTATCGCTACCCCTCCTTACCATCTCCCTCCTCCTCAACCACAGCCCCGCGGCAGCCGCCGCCCAGCCCCAGCCCTTCTTCCCAGCCGAGACGGCCACGCCCACGCCCACATCAGGCAGGCTCCGAGCCGCCGCGCACCCGGCCCACGAGCTGCTCGCCCGCCAGACGGCCGGCTGCATCGCCGGCACCAACAGCTGCGCGGACCAGGGCTCCGCCTTCAACGGCATCTGCTGCGCCGACGGCCAGCGCTGCGCCCTCGACGCCGACAACTCCCCGGCCTGCTGCCCCCTGGGCGCCGTGTGCACGGGGACCGCGCCCTCGAGCTTCCGGCCCCCGACCACCACCGCCGTCAGCTACGTCCCCAACGCCTACTTCTCCTTCCCCTACATCGCGACCTCCTTCTCCAACGAGGGCGCCTGCTCAAGGGCCGTCTCGCAGTGCAGCCGCAACTACGCCGCGTGCACCGCTGACCTCGGTGGGAGCGGCGGCGGCGGCAGCGGCGCCGTCACCGTCGTGGTGCCGGCTGGGAACGGCGGCACGACCACGATTGCTGGCAACGCCGGCGTGACGCTGCCGGCCGCGACAGCGTCGAGCGTCTGCCAGAGCCTGAGCAGCGTCGCCTGCCACTCCATCCAGGGGTCCTACTGCGAGGCCGGGTCGACGGCCGGGTTCACGGTCGGGACCGCGAACGCGGCGCCGACGAACCTGCCGTGCGTGGGCCTCGTGGCGGGGGTTGCTGCGGGGGTTGGTTTCGGCATGATTGGGATCTAGGAGCGTGGCCGGATGGAGTCTTGACGGGATGGGATGGTCTGCCACGGCCACCGGATGGGAGGTTGTGGGGCCGAGGGTACGATATGGGATGGGATGGATGATATTGAAGAGCTGCCGGTTGCCCCACGATCCTCGAAATTAATGGTATCTGCATGCCTTCTTTTTTTTCACTAATGTTTATTCACATTGCGAGTTGGTTCTCCGCAGCAGGGACTCGATGCAGAAGCGACCATAGAATGTACATGAAGGGTGGCAAAGCCTTGTTAGTATTCTTCCAAGATCAACGTAGTTAGCACGCTTCGGATTGGTGGGATCTCAAATAGCTGGGTGTCACGACGGCGTACATTGGAACGGTATCAACTAAAAAGCCTTTCGGATTGTCTTGATTTCCATAGTTCTTAACCTGGGTATTTAGACCAAGCAAGTCAAGCCTTTCCTACCAATGCCTTTGCAACTGTGACATACGCTCGTCATACTCATAGGATTACAGCTTCTGGTCCCGCTACCGACATTCGTCTCTTTCAGCCCACAGGACATTGCTCACCCTCAACTGACATCCCCAGTTGCCCACGGAGATGTTCGCGTGGCAAGCACACCTAGTCATCTTCTAACCTCTTCTCGCCGCTGTTTTCCCCTCCTTGGCCGCGTTTCTTCTTCGGGGCGACCCCGTTCGCCATGGTCTTGACCGTCCTCCACGTGCCCTTCTGCATGCTGTTCAGCTTCTCGTCCAGCACGTCCGATACGATCATCAGCAGCCGGCTGAAGAAGAAGAGGCTCATGAACGACAGGGTGGCTATCACCGCGAAGCTGACCCAGTACGTCCTGCCGGTCCAGCTTTCGCTCTAGAGGGGGTAAAGAAATTGAGTCAGCCTTGGTCTGTCATTTGTTTGATATGCGTAGGTATTCTTCGTCCGGACTGATAGCAATGGCAAGGAGGAGAACAGAATAGGGTCTCGTACCAATTCAGGGATCTCCACGGAGAAGTAGGACGTCATGAAGGAGATGGGCAGGAAGAAGACGGAGAGCTTGGCGAGGAGGGAGGCGGAGCGGTTGAGCTTGGCCGTCGCCTGCGAGTCCTTGAGCGCGAGGAGGTTGAAGTAGGTGTTGGACAGCGACGACTTCTCCTCGAGGTACTCCTCGATGGTGTCGAGCATCAGCAGCTTGAGCCGGTCGTTGAGCCGCGCGAACCGGTCGTAGGCCTTCTGCGACAGCTTGACGCCCCTGGCCGGCGACCCGTTCACGTTAGCCATCGGGGCCGCCGCCGCCTCCCTGTCGTCGCTGATGCTCTCGGTGCCGAGGCCCATGATCCCCGCGATCAGCTTCTCGTAGCTCTCAAACAGGTGCTTCAGCTGCCGCAGGTCCTTGCTCCTCGCGTAGAGTATCTTGATGATGTACGACGAGTCCCTGTCCTTGTTGTGTCGATCCTGGCGCTTGTCAGTCGAGACCGAGCTGCAAAGCCATCACGGGCTACTTTGTATGCAGTGAATACTCACAGTGATTTGGAGCACTTCGTCTGTCTGTGGAAATTCATGTTAGTCTTGCGCGGTACCAAAAGACTCGTGGCGTTGATTCTCACCAGCCTGCTCAAGGTCACGCTAGAGTCCTTCAAAATTGAGATGCCTGCGGAGTAGTCTTCAAAAAGGTAGAAGAATAAATTGGCCGAACCGTCGACATCGGCTTCTGACTCCTTCACAGTTGTCCTGGCTGCCGGGATAGAGCCACGCTCGCTACTATGCCTCAAATCCGATCGGACGCCCTTTTGAGAAGAAATCCGCCGCGCATACTCGTGGATGCCTATTTTGGAGAGCTGAGACAGAAGAGCCCTTGTGTTTTTGCGCATGCTCTGCAACTCATCCAGTTGCAATTTTGAGTGATCCACTTTGATGCCCTTCGGTATGTCAAGGAAGACCGGGGCTTCTTGAATTGATATGACGGTATCTGGCCGGGTCAGCAATGCAGTCGCCACGCGATACAGATTGTTCGGGCTCACGGTCGCTTGTCAGGATGTACCAAGCCCAGTGCTTCGGTGGCACTAGCTCAGCAGATGTTTCGTAGATGTGACCGTGTTCTGGTGACAAGAGCTCCTTAGGCCTCTCATGCAACCAGTTGGCCCCTATGCAGATAACTTTGGCACGGTCAGCAAGGGCGATTCTCCCATCTACTTGTACGCTAGGCACCTACAGTCCGGGCCATGATCGACGGTCGTGTAATTGTAAGTACCCTGCAAGAGCTTGAACATGTCCAGGTCCTCTTCGCTGAGCCTTGGGGTGCCGGCTCCAGGTTCCTGTGCAGGCGCGGCGCTTGCACCCCTGTCGTTGTTGACGCCCTGCTCTGGATCTGACGTCCGCAATGCCGTAGTTCTCGACCGTAGGCGGCGCCAGTGGTCGTGCTTAGTAGGTTCAGAAGAGGTTGACTTGTCCAGGAGTTGTTGCCTCGCATCGTCCCAAGTGAGGATCGAGTACCTCAGGCGGGTTGAGAACTTGTAGCGGGTGGCAAGCTTCCTGATGACATCGGCATTTTTGGTGACGGACCAAAGATTACTGAGGCCTCACGTGTTAGCCACGACACCTGCAGCTATGGAAGCGACCACACGTACATCCAAGTTACAGGTAGGTCCTTGTCACCTTTGCCCGGCGCGGTCTGGTGGATGAGGGCATCCACGTCTTGGTGTTCAAGGTTAGTCGCAATCCTCGCCTTTTCGGCCCCGAACCGAACAACAAAATTGGACGTGAATCGATTGGTAGCCTTTTCCAAGTACTCTCTATAAGTTACAGGGTCGTCGAAGTCGTGAAACTGGTCGTGATAGTTGTTCAAGACCTCGTTCACGGGAATCGGCTGCTTCTGTGCGGCGTGGGCAGCAGCTGCCGGGGTATCTGGTGTATCCATGGTGAGAGGCTGCTCCTGGAAAGCAACAGCGTGAACTGTTGTTGAAGGTGATTTTTCCATTTTCGCGGGACAGGAGTCCTAATGAAAAGAGATGAATGTATGGTCAAGGAGTGCGCAGGATTGCTGAGACGCGCTGGTATTGCGCCGCACAGCTGCATGTGGCTTCCTGCCTTGGGCTTGCGGACCATGCACTCACAGGGTCGCGGCCACGGCCAAGCTACCAAGCGAGGTGGGTGATACTGTGACCTGTCTCCAAGACCAGGGTAAGCCGCACGAGGATCGCGCAGCTGAGGTCGGGCTGTCAGTCGCACACACAGGGCATGTTTGCCGCGCCTGATCCCGTGCTGCAGAGTTAGGGGGTTGGTTCCCTTGTACGGTTCAGTATAAGCGCCCTGGTGGACACGCGGATCCCACCGTACGTAAACAACAACGAGGGCCATATTAGGTTCAGAGATACTACCGTAGGTAGGGGACCTGGTCCACCGGCTCGTCGGCGATGGAGCGGAGCCGAAGTCACGGAACGGCTCCTCCCTCCTTAGCGGCAAAGATGGGGTCCTCGCGCTCTCAGCTGCCAGGATGGACGATGACAGATGGACGGACGGATGTGATGATGAGCAGGACAGGAACCGTCCTCGCGAGATTGACACACTAGTCTGGGCTGGCCCGGCTGCCGGGCTCCCCTGCTTGATCGAATACTGTCTCCTGAGTCCCAGATTGTCGGGACGCATGTTCTACTGTGGCAGATGCGACTGCAAGAGTCGGCCAAGGCCGGAATCAACGTTCAGCTCAGTTGTGAATAAGCGATTTCCTGCTCGTTCGGGTTCAACCCAGAGGCGCCTCGATCCTGGAAAGCTTGTCCAGCCGCCTTTCGGTAGCCCGGTCTAAGTATAGCAAGCAGCGCGGCGTGCTGCGGGCCGTGGCTCATCAAGCCCGGCCAGGACGTACACGCGCGCAGCTTTGGCGAACAGTAGCAAGAGCGCCTGGAGAAGCTCTGGTTTCATGTACTCCGTTGTGATAGCATACGTCCTGGATCCTTCTGGTTCCTCTCTATGCGCTGCGACCCTTCCCTCAAGTTGCTGGGATCACCAGCCAGGGCCTGCAGATGGCTGGGTTCTGGACAAGCTCCCAACCTGCATGTGGCGCTCGGCTCGGCAGGGATGATGTCGTGGGATGAAGGATGAACATGTCAGGCCGGTATTCACTGAAGCAACACCATTTGGCCAGAATAACACTGACGCAATGGTGCCCGCTGCAAGATGATCAGCCGGAAATAATCCGTGCAGGGAGGACAGCAGGCGGCAATTAAGTGTTTCTCGTGCGATCTTCCAGAACCCACTGCTTCACGCCCAACTTGTGCAGTGCATTGGCCCGGCAGACACTGCAGCGTCCCGTCTTGCGGGCAAGCCGAAAATAGACTGGGCAGCCAGTAACACCTGGGCGGCCAAGGAAACGGGAAACGCTGGAGGAAGGACGGAATTCTTTGAGGATCGTGCAGGAAGTATAAGAAAATATAACACACTGTGACCTTAACAAGCAGGTTCTTGGGCGACGGTATAGGCGAAGCAAGTACTTAGATAGCCGCATGATGGTATAATAGTTGGAAGGGGGAGTGGAGTGGTAGTCTAGGTACAGGCAACCAACCCGAGGGTTAGTAACCCTGCCTGCCGCTGCGCTTGTCCATGCATTTAGATAGTCGAAATGAGCAGTTGGAGAACATTGGAGGCTTGGGGGAGGACACTGGCACTGGCACTGGCATTGGCGTTGACCTCATCCTCTTGCTCTCCTGCATGCAGGCCTTAGCAGACTAGGTTTCGCACTCCGATTCTCAAGGCGGCCTCTCTGACCTCCTCGTAGTGCCATCACCCGGCAATCTGAAGCTTTCGTGATCTCTGGCCGGCCATCTTGGTCTTGCACACACACTGTTTGTCCTGCGGTGGCTCGCCAATTTGACATCCGGGGCCGTTAGTGCCCGACTTCCCAGGTTCAACTTGCCTGCTTGTCCCCATCTTAATTAGCGAGCGGCCTTGCCGTTCCCAATCCGACCTCCTTTTGAAACACTCGAACTGCCATCTGGATGCCGTGCATGACGCCGCATGACGACCGACTCCCCGCCGCACCGCTGTAACTAATTGCGCCTCTTGCTTCTCGCATCAGTGCCTCGAACCACCGATCCGTCCTCGCCCTCGCCCTCGCCCTCGCCCTCCCCTTCTATCACGTTCCAACGAACCCAGAAGGAAGCCCCATCGTGTCACGGTCCGACCGGCCGAGAAGCTCCAACGGCCAGCTCAGCCCAGCCCAGCCCAGCCCAGCCACTCGGAACCACAAGCTGGGCCCCCCGGCTCGCCCTGCCGATACCGACTCCCAAGGTCCACAGCGCATTACGGTGTACTCGCATAGGGACATCGCTATACCTCGCCCTCATTTGCTTTTCCCAGCGCACCCTTTGATTGCTCCTGTCGCTGCCGACAACCTACAAGGGGTCTCACTGGGTCTGGCCGAGTCGTTATCATGGGCTTCCTCGGCGTCTACAGAGCCTTATACGACTACGCACCTCAGTCCGAGGGAGAGCTGCAGATCGCTGAGGGTGACTTGCTATACCTCCTCGAACAGAGCTCCGACGATGACTGGTGGAAGGTCAAGAAGAAGGCCAGCGTGGAAGATGAGGATGAGCCCACCGGCCTGGTCCCCAGCAACTATATCGAGCAGGTGAGTCGTCTTCCATCCCGCCCTGGAACCCATCCAAGTCTTGCCGTCGTGTCTGATGACCGGTCATCTAGGCACATCCCATCGACAACGCGCGAGCCCTGTACGAGTACACGAGACAGACCGACGAGGAGCTTTCCTTCACCGAAGATGCCGTGCTCGAGGTCTTTGACACATCAGACCCGGACTGGATTCTGGTCGGCTACAACGGGGACTATGGCTTCGTCCCGGCCAATTATATAGATATGGCCGACGGTGCCGGCAACGAGCAGCCATCACCCGTTCCAGAGACTGAGCCGGCACCGGCACCAGCACCAGCACCAGTGCCGGCACCAGCTCCCCCCAGCCTGCCCTCGAGACCTGCTGCCCCTCCGGCACCTTACGCCGAAGACGAACCCAGCCCGCCCCTTCCAGCGAGAAATCTTCCTCCAGAGCCAAGCAGTCCACCAGCTCCCAATCCGGCCGCAGCTCTGGCGAACGTCATGGGTGCCAGGGCTCCAGAGCCTCCATCCGTCCCTCGCGAGACCCCCCCTCCCCCGGCACTCAACATACAGCCGCCCGCCAGGCCTGAAGAACAATACGAGGAGGAAATCTCACCACCACTGCCGGCGCGGAACCGAACGTCGACGATCCAGTCGGCCATGTCCAATGACCGCACTGAAAGCTTGTCCCCGCCAGCAAGGCAGTCTTCATACCGTGACCCATTCCCGCAGTACGAGAAGCCGAGAAGACAGTCTACCGCTGGGGCTCGCGAGTATGAACCGCGGCCCCAAGACCTGTCCCCTGGTGGCTTTCACATGTACAATATAAATGAGATGATATCCATTATGGGCAAGAAGAAGAAGATGCCGACGACGCTGGGTATCAACCTTAAGACGGGGATTATCCTGATCGCGCCAGAGCACGCACAAGATGGGCCATCTCTAGAGTGGACCGGGGACAAAATGACGCATTATTCTCGGGAAGGGAAGCACGTTTTTATGGAACTTGTGCGGCCCAGCAAGAGCGTGGACTTCCACGCCGGCGCGAAGGACACGGCCGAGGAGATCGTTGCCGCCTTGGGAGAGCTGGCCGGGGCTATCCGTGCTGAGGGCCTGCGAGAGGTCATTATGGCTGGCACTGGCAGGGAGCAAAGGAAGGGTAAGATGCTGTATGACTTCATGGCCCAGGGCGAAGACGAAGTCACGGTAGCCGACGGCGACGAGGTTATCGTCCTCGATGACACGAAGAGCGAGGACTGGTGGCAGGTCCGAAGAGTCAAAAACGGCAAGGAGGGCGTCGTGCCCAGCAGCTACGTGGAAATCACCGGGACAGCACCGGCCCAGCCGGCTTCTATGACGGGTGTCAACGCCGGCCGGTCTACGGTTGCCCAGAACCGGCTCGAGGAGGAGCGATTGACCAAGGAGGCCGTCAAGGCGGCTCGCAAAGAGGAAGAAAAGCGTGCATCAGAGGTAGGGCCTGGAATGCGTTTGCCAGAAAGAGGCAGCAGCCTGTCAGCAAAAGAACGGAATGGTAACGCCTCATCACAGCGGAAACGCGAGAACGGTCACAGTGGTAGCTCCTCGCGATCAAGTAACAAGTCCAGTAAGTGTGCGCGCGGCATTGGTCCGGATTATACTGACCCGAGTCAAACAGAACCCGACCCGTCCAAGGTGCGAACGTGGACAGACAGGTCCAAGTCCTTCAGCGTCGAAGCCCAGTTCCTAGGTATGAAAGACGGCAAGCTCAATCTCCACAAGGTGAACGGTGTCAAGATTGCGGTGCCGGTGGCGAAGATGTCAGTCGAAGACCTCGAATACGTGGAGCGTGTTACCGGCATCTCGCTAGACGAGGACAAGCCCCTGTCAGAAGTGAAAAGAGCCAGGTCTCAGCGGCAAGGCCCTTCATCTGTCGGTGCTAGCATCCAGCAGCCAAAGAAGCCCGAGTACGACTGGTTCCAGTTCTTCCTTGACTGCGAAATCCAGCCTGGGCTCTGCGAGCGGTACTCTCAGGCATTCTCAAGGGATAACATGGACCAGTCCGTGCTTCCAGATGTCGATGCTTCTGTTCTCCGAACGTTGGGCCTGCGGGAAGGCGACATTATTAAGGTTATGCGATATCTGGATAACAAGTATGGACGGAAGAAGAAGGGCGAAGAGGCCCAAGGTGAAGGTGGGCTGTTCTCTGGACCTGGGGGTGCTCTGAAGAACAACACGGGCAGAGCGCGCCCGGAGGCAAACAGGGCAACTGGCGACGTTGTCGATGGCAAGGCTCTTGGCGGAAGTGAAGCCTCATCCCCGGCAGTGCTCACACCGGCTACGACCACCTCTGCTGTGTCAACAGGTAAGGCGTCCGGCTTTGATGATGACGCATGGGATGTCAAGCCAGCGAAATCTCAACCGGCGGCACAACCAGCGCAGACTGAGGCAGCACAGGCGGCGCCGGCTCCGGCTCCAGCCCCCGCGCCGGCTCAACCCGAACCTCTCAAGCCGGCTCTGACGCCAGGAATGCAAGAGCTCTCACTCTTGACGGAGCCTTTGCAGCCAACAAAGACCGCTACCCCTGTCCAGACCGCGCCGATGGTTACGCAGCCACCTCCGGCAGCCCCTGCCGCTGCTCAGGTCCCACAGCCTACCGGAGCCACGCCGGGCTTCTTCTCCGGGTTGGCCAACCAGCCGACCGGGTTGCCCAATGGAGGACAGCAACAGCAGACCACCCCACTCTCACAGCAGCTGTCACTCGCGAGGCAACGGCCGACTCCCCCGACAGGTGTGCAGGGACAGGCTGGCATGATACCTCCGCCGCCCGCCCGGCCTTTCTCGGCACCTCAGTCAGCACAGCCCAGCCAATTCAACCCCCCTCCCATGGCTCCACAGGTGACTGGCCAGGTCGCTCCTCCGGGACAGAGTCTCCAGGAGATCAACCAGCAGCGGATGCAGCAACAGTATATGCAGCAAATGCAGTCCCAGATGACCGGGTTCCAGCAGCAGCCTGGCATGTATCCTATGCAGACGGGCATGCAACCGCAGCAGACGGGCTTCGGTCAGCCTCAATTCATGCAACAGCAGCCTATGATGACCGGGCAACAGATGGGCCAGAGCCCCTTCGCCGACCCACGAGTGTCACAACAATTCACGGGCATGCAGGCTCAACCTACCGGCTTCCCGGGGCAATTCGGCCAGCCTGGCCAGCAGCAGTTCGGCCCGAACCCAATCGGCGGTATCAATTCATACCTTCCTCCAGCCCTGGAACCCCAGAGGACAGGAATGCAACCACAGATGCAGCCCATGCAGCCCCAGCCCACGGGTATGAGTTTTACGCAAGGCTTTGGAAACCACGGAATGCAACAGAACGGTCCGACAGTGCAACCTCCCGTTGCGCCCCTAATGCCTCAGCCGACAGGACCGGCGCCACCAGTCCGTTTCGGCGTCGATCCCGCGGCAAAGAAGATCATGCCGCAGCCAACGGGTCGTCGCGCAAACCTATCTGCTGCCAGTAAGTGCTGTTCATCCCTAAGCCCCTCTTGACGTAAAACTTCGTACGGATCGAAACGAAGCTGACATATCATCTAGCACCGGACAACCCATTCGGCTTTTAAGGTCTCGCCTCGTACACTTCCGCATTTGGGGTCCACCGCGAACTTGCGAGAGACGAAGCTCTGTCTTTTATCGTTTCCTGTCCTGTTGAAATCGCGGGACTCTGGTCGCGCAAGACTTGGCGCTTTCTAAGTGTCCATTTTCGGGCTTGGGGCTCCGGCTCTCCACGTCGAGCACCTAAGGCTACGTTACGTGGCGCATCCGCGATCTCAGCACGAGATGACGACTGCGCGGCATGGACTCATGCTACGGTCTGATAAGTTGGATAGATCGCCCACCCCTACCTTGGGGTGGGCTTGGGGTGGGCAAGGAAAGGGGATAGATGGGCATCGGCAAAGCAATGATAATCTTAGCCTGACACATACGTAAACATTTAATACATTAGCCCTTGCTACAATGGTCTGGACACGTCCACTTGACGGAGAGACAGATGTCCAGCGTTACAAAGTCACTTACCACTCGCTTCTTGCGGTCCGTCCATCTTCGACCATTTCTTCCAAGCGATAGTCGTGTGAGGATGGTGTCTCGTCACATTATGTAGAGGTGATGAGCATTCTTCCGCGACTTTGCGTGCTAACGCACTTGGCCTCCCTCTTGCCCTTTGAATGAGTTGCAGGTGGTCAATGTTGTACCCTAGCCCCTTGACCCAACGAGCTGGTACGCGAGTATCAAAGATATGGGGAACACTCTTGTTCCCAGCTCTGGAGTCCTCTGCGGCGATCCTCACGAGGCCCCCTGCCCGGCTGCCACGGAAATGCCACCATGTGTCGAGTGACATTTCTGAAACAGCTGATGGGCGTCTGCTGGTAATATCGGGGGGTGGAAGAGAGGTCTTGTGAGGATCACAATACAATGCGCAAGGGTATCAACAGAGCAGTATTGTATGTTCTTGCTGAGGGTTTGGTTGATGGGGTCACGATCCTTGCTGAGGCGCTGCTATCCGTCGACCTCGGGAGCCTTAGGAAGTATGCTGATTGTCGATATCCCCGGGATCCTAGTCAACGTCCTTGGGATGTTCATGAACAGCGATAGCGTCTGAGTAAATTAACTCGTCGTCCTCACCCGAATCAGGCAGCCTTCATCCCGCCCCACTCCTTTCTTCCCTCTGCCGAGCTCCACCACGACCCAGATGTCGAACCCCCCGTCAAACCCGTCACGAACACCCCTCCCCCCCCGGGTCCTCCTGGCTGAGGCTGTCACCGTTTCGAATTGTGAATATCACCACAGCGATAACCCTCGCTTATTGGAGTCGACAGGACGATCTTGGGAGAGAGACACACCATTACCCTGAGTCGTGTAAGATTATCGATTATCAGTGCCCTCCCCCGGCCGCCCGCGCACTCACAGGAGGGCTGCTGATTGGGAGGCAGCGTCCTGAGGCCGCCGCGTAGATCTCGTTTCGGGGATCCGCCGATCATCCTACCGAAGGAGGGGCCGGTTCGGCATTTCACACACGCACACACACACACACACACACACACAAGGAGCCAAATGTCGCCCTCGGGTGTGTTCCCCAGCCTGTCACAGAGGACCCCCGACATCGCGAGGCTCGCCAGGACGGGAACGTTAGTACCCGGCCACAGCTAAGGTGAGGTTTTACTGCATCCCACCTTTAAGAAAAAAAAAACACTAATACAAAGGATTTAAAATTAAAATATATATGTAAAAATATTTTTTATTCAACTCTGAATATTATTATGTTAATAAATTATATCACACCCTTTATGGTTATTGCGTGAGTTGCTGTTGAAACCAAAGGGTTTGGGTGGTGTTAACAGCTAAGTCCGGATACTAACGTTCTGGGCCTGCTCGCCTGCCTTCCCAAGGTGAGAGGGAGAGTCAGTCGGTCGTCGTCGGCGGCGCTGGGCGCCCAGCTGTGGTGCTGATCTTCTAATATCCCCCTTCCTGCACTACCCCTCCCCCCTCTCCTTCTGCCGAGCTGGCGGCTCACTGGTTCAGCCCGGGCCCGGGGCTCAAGGTTTGGGAACTGTTCGTGATGCACCATGGCTGCGGGTATTCAGGGAGAACGGGGGGGGNGGGCAGGTATGCTCCACCTGGGACCTTGCCGGTGAGATGAGGACTCTACAGGAGGGAGGGTCTGCAGGTGTCGTGTTGAGGTTGTAGAGGTATGCTGCCGTACACACATAGTCTGGGTAAATATATATACATGGTGTGAGAGCATCCGCCCTCACACACAACATCCTGTTCTGCGTCTATAACTCTTCCAACATCCTGCAATTCCCTCATTGAAACAGTTACTCTCATTCAAAATCAATCTCTTTGTAATCAATAATTTCGAGTCTGCGACTTGTCCCACGCTATACATAAAACACACACACACACGTACACACTCACTCAACTATCAAGAATAAAATGTTTGCCAACATTGCCCTCGTCGCTTTCCTGGCCGCCACCGCGGTAGCAGCACCGGTCAACGTGCAAGAGCGCCAGCTCGACGCCGTCGGGGGCCTGGTCGGGGGCCTCACCGACACCGTGGGTGGCGTTGTGGGCGGCGTTACTAACACAGCCGGCGGCCTACTTGGGGGTGCGACTGGCACCGGCAGCGCTTCCGGTGCCTCGTCTTCCGGAGCAGCCGGCGGCTCGGATCCCCTGGATGCCGTGGTAAGTGATACCCTGCCAGGATGTTGTCGTGAGAGCGAGGAGTATCGACCGTGTACTGACCCGTGGCTTTAGGGAGGTCTTCTCGGAGGCGTCACTGATACCGTTGGTGGTGTCGTCGACGGTGCTACCGATGCGGTCGGTGGTGTTGTAGGCGGTGTCACTAATACTGCTGGCGGCCTCCTTGGAGGTGCCACCGGTACGGGCAGCGCTGCTGGTCCCTCATCCTCCGGATCAGCGGGTGGTTCCGGGCCCCTGGATGCCGTGGTAAGTGATTTCCTGCCCTGGATTGGCGAAAGCGTACTAATCTGTGGCCCTAGGGTGGTCTTGTCGGAGGTGTCACCGATACCGTTGGTGGTGTCGTAGGGGGCGCCACCAATGCCGTCGGCGGCGTGGCAGACGGAGTCGGCAGCACTGTCGGTGACACTGTCGGTGGTGTCGTTGGTGGAGGTAAGTAAAAGTTTCTTCACCTGCCAACACGAATCTTAACCTGACTTTTCTTCTTCAGTCACAGGTGCGGCCGGCCTCAAGGAGTAAGAGCGGATTGGTCTCAGCGGTTGTCTTGAATGAACTCTCGCGATAACGACGTTTTCACATTGTTGAGGGGAGGGGGGTGGGGGAGCAGGGTGATATGAACATTATCATCTGTCACTCCATTTCGCCTCGCTATGTTTCGCTGTGGTTACACCAGCCAGTGTACCCAAAATCCCCCCTTCTTTGTATATACAAAGATCTAGCCAGATCTGCTGTACGGAAACCCCAATTTCAAGGCAGTTCGGGAGGAACTGTGTCATCAATCACAGTAGTTGACGAGTGCATGATAAGAATAGAGTCGATGCTCGTACTAAGTCTTTTCCGAACTGTTAAAGTCGTAGTGCGAAGCTCTTCGAATGTTGAAAGGACCAATTTACAGTTCGCCGCACTTCGTACGGCACCCGTGCTCGGATGGCGCTTGTAAATAGCGAGGTGGTTGTCAGAGTATACCTACTGCAGCGCCCCGAGATCATCTTGGATTTCTGGGACAGGAATATTGTTGCGTCTCCTGACTTCGTCGACCTTGTCTGGGAGAGAGGAGGCGTTGGCCGCGCCGTCAACAGGCTTTTCCTTTTGCTTCAATTCTTCCTTTGGTGGCTCGAACCGCTTCCGGATGGCCTTGATCATCTTGCCGAACCAAATGATGTTCAAGGTCGTGAGAGTGAGGTTGCTGCCCAAGTAGACGGCCGCAAGCCACCCGGGGACAGGGCCGGCCAAATTCGCGTACATCATGATGTCCTCAGTTCCCGGCAGTTTGTCATCGGCTGTTGTGGCGGACATGAAGTCGATGTTGGGTGCAGCGTACAAGGCGCGGTACATGTCATACCACACAAGGGCGGATTGCCACACACCCCAGATTAGGCGGGCCGAGAAAAAGGTGACAATGAGAACGATGCCGTTGTACAGCTGCGCCTTGCTTCCAGTCTTGCCCATCTTGTCCATGAACCAGTGGATGTTAAGGAACGGGGTCGAGAGTTCGTAGAGGATGAAGACATTGGCGTAGTGGTTCAGGAAAGGTCGCTGTGGCGGCAGTCAGTACAAGACATGGGCCCGTGGGCAAAGGCGAGGCCACATGACTTACATATCCGAACGAGTAGACGAGCAAGGCGCTGGTGGCATGGGCGAGGACGCCAAATCCGAACACGTCGACAAAAAGGACGGTGGTGATAAAGTCCCACACGAAGTAGCCCACTGCAAGGGACTGGATCATGCCGCTAGCACCGGTATAACCCCAGATGCGCTCCTGCCAGTTCATGGTCTTGCGCTCCTCATCGGCAAACATGCACCACAGCGCCAGGATGTTGATGAGGGTGCTCTGGTAGAAAGAGACGACATGTGCGTCCCAGCTCGCCCTTTTCCCGCGGTGGGTCGGATACTGCTTGGGGGCGTACTTCATCGAAAGCCATGGCGATATGACGAGGTGGACGAAGGTGTACATGAGGGCGGCAAAGAGCACCTCGTGTATATGCTCAGGCAGCACTGTGAGATGGAACCTCTCCGCAAAGGGCCGGACCCATTCGCTGAGGGCCGGAATCGGCGCTATAAAGAAGGGGTCTTTCATGGCTATGGTGCCGCCGAGGCTTTCGAGCTCGATGTCTTGGAACGGGAGTGCGCTGACGGGGGAGACGGGGGAGACAGGAGAGACAGGAGAGACGGGGTGGTTCACCGAGGGCGCACGAAAAAAAAGGCAGGGCGGATTTTATAAGTCGTCAGAAGCCAAGTGTCACATTCGGGGACTCCGCAAGCCTCGGAAGCGGTCGTGAGCTGTGGGCAGGCGCACGACCAAGTCACCCAGGTCGGAAACGATGTGCGTCCGCAGAGGCTGGCTGAGAGGCTGAATCCGTTGGGAAGTGCACGAGACTATAGATGGTCAGGGTTGCAACGTCTTGAGGCGCGTCGTGTGGCTGTCGAGATGTGATATCAGGAGGCTGAAAAGATGCAGGACGAGGTCCTGAAATGCAAGACAGACGATGTATCCGGTCACGCAAGCATTCTGACGTCGTGTGCCACGTCGAGATGGGCTGAAGACGGTGCGCCGGCCGGTAACTTGACCGTCAAAGAGCAGCATCTTATCAAAGGGTCGGCTCGACAGGGACCCTGAATTTTGTTGGGATTCTTGGCCCACGTAGCGGGTACTTTGCCGTCCGTGACAAGGCACCTCGACTGTGGCGGGGTAGTGGGTAAGTCGAGAGGTACTCATCAGGGGCTGTCATGTCCCTCGGCTCCATGGCCGCAGAGCATCCTCCGATGTGGCGTTCGCAGTTACAGTGCAGCAGTGCCAGAAAGAGAGGCCACACCGGACCTGCATACATGCGCCATGTTGTTCCATAGATTGCACATAGATCATAGGCCGTGATGTGGACTTGCAGGATTTGTGATCTGATCTGCCATGTGCGTACCGTACCCAAGTACCCGGGAAGTACGTACCCGTACCCGTACCCTGACGGGCAGAGGGTGCTTGACATCCCTGCAGGCGCGGCGGCAGCATTTATTAGTGCTCCCCCTCAGCCTTGCGCAGGTGCAGGTGCAGGTGCGAGGTACCTTGTGCCTGGCCAGGTGGCCTGCAGCCCGCAGCCCGCACTTGAGGTCACGCTGGCCCAAGCTCTGAGGTCCCGTCACCTCCTACCAGCCGACCGCCTGACGCCATCACAAGGCCGAGGCAGCGCAAGGGAAAGCCAAGGCTGACCTTCGCTCCATCCAGTCTAGCCATCTAACGAGCCACAAGCAACGAGAAACGAGCAGCTCAGGCCGGCATAGCAGCTGGATGAAGTACGGCGGAGAACACCAAGATGACAGACCTGCTCTACGACCTGCTGGCATCGCAGCCTGGGTCCGAGTTGGCCAAGGCACCAACCGACCACAGCACTCTGGAATATCTCAACCACCTGGCCTCCCAGCCCCTCGCTTCATTAGACACCAGCGAGCCTCAGTCATTATCCCAGTCATCACACTCCTTACTCCGTTCGCTGCAGGGCCTCTCAAAGAAGTCATACCAACCCATCATCGACTCTGCATCCCACCATGCCTCCCTCCAGTCCGCACTGCCAGCTCTGGCAGCGAGCACCGCAGAGCTGCGTAATGCAATCCCGAGGCTGGACAATGAGGCAGTAAAGTTCTCCAGCACATTTAACAAGGCCAGTGAAAACGACGTTCTGGCCAGGAGAAAACGCGCCTTGCTCCTGTCAAGAAACGTCGAGCGTCTCGTTGATGTGCTGGAACTACCAACCCTCCTAAACTCGGCCATATCAGCCTCTCCGCCCAATTACTCGTCAGCGTTGGACCTCAATGGCCACATACGCAGACTGCACACTCTGTACCCGGATTCGCCTCTCATCGCGTCAATATCGGCACGGGCGGACGAGGCGATGAGGACCATGGCAGCCAACCTTGTCCTTTCCCTCAAGGCCCCTGGCCTGAAACTGGCCGCCTCACTAAGGACCATCAGCTGGCTGAGGCGAGTCTTGCCGGACCTTGAATCCGCTGGCTCACAGGAAAAGGGGCACGGCTCCCAGAGCAGAGCGCTGGGTGCTCTCTTCCTCGTGTGTCGCCTGGCGACGCTCATGCACATGCTAAACGCATTGGACCCCCTCAAGGAGCTGGCAGACCAGGAGAAGGCCAGGCAAAAGTCCATCGGCAGCGGTCACGCTTGGTCGGGAGGGCAGCAGACGGAGAGGTTCCTGAAGCGCTACGTCGAGATCTTCCGCGAACAGAGCTTCGCCATAGTCTCCATGTACAGGAGTATCTTTCCGGCGTCAGCCGATGCCCCACCCATGGCAGGCACAGCACAAAGCGATCCCTTGGAACCGTTACCCTCGACACTGTCTACTTTCCCCTTGTATCTCGTCGACATGCTTCTCGAGACGTTGCGCATATATTTACCCACCGTCAGAGACCAAGCGTCAAGGGACAGCTTATTAACGCAGGTCTTGTACTGCGCAGGTAGTCTGGGCCGGTTAGGTGGTGACTTTGGGTTGTTCCTGGCTGATATGGACCTTGGCAGCGAGGCAGAAGAGGAATGGGTCGAGGTGGTGAGACGACATCGACTCCTGGCGGGACGCTTGGAGTCGATTGTCGGGGACCAGAAGGAGAAGGTGACCAGGTAGGGACGGAAGTTGTGTGCTCAAAAAGAGAGAATGAGACACGAAAAATATAATGATGCTCTCGCAAGACACCACCATGAAATTGTGCGCAAATTGAGCAATGCTAGATACCCTGACATCGATGAACCTACTTCCTGGGGAGATAACACCATGTCACGCAATGAGAGGTCAAATTAGCCGTGGCAACAGCCTTTTCTGCCGTGTTGATGCGATGTTGCGGTGTGTTGCAGGGAGTCAGGGAACCATGGGCTGACACTTCGGGTCTCCCTCGACGGTCGTCCTCGGGCGTGGCCGGCGTGATACAGCCCCGGCGCTGTACGGCTCGCCGAACCGGAGCCGGGTCAGCCGGCCAAATTCAATGCGCCGGCCAAAAAGTGGACGAGCTAAAATCGTCTCCGTCATTCGCCGTTCTTTGTAAACTTCCTTTCCACGCTGCGCTCTCGAGCCTACACACCCAACTCTGCATTGTCTGCACTCATTTTCATGTCACTCATCATGGCCACCTGAGAGCCACCTCACCGATCTCGAAAGCAAGCCAGGCCCTAGGAAGCAATGCTCGAGCGCGTGCCCGTCCATGGGAATCTAGACAGCAACGACCTCTTTGTGTCGCCCGAAAACAGGATTGCGAGATGAGCAGCGATGGCCCTCCCAAGGCCAAGTCCGCGTCGAGTAAGCTCTAACGGGGTCTCCCGTCGTCCAGGTGCACAGGTGGGAGTCAACTGACCGGCTTGCTCCATCAAAGTCTTCCACTTCATAGCAGGCCTCGGCTCAGGGATCCTTTCGGCCGTCCTCCTGCAGCCGATCGACCTCCTCAAGACCCGTGTCCAGCAGTCCGGGCACCACTCGCTGACGGCGGCGTTCCGCGAGATCCGGTCCCAGCCGCGCTTCCTGCCCGCGCTATGGAGGGGGGCGACGCCGTCGGCCCTGCGGACCGGCTTCGGTAGCGCCATCTACTTCACGAGCCTGAACGCGATCCGGAACAACGTCTCGCGCGTGCAGTTCCTCGCGGCTGACAATGGCGCGGGCGCGGGCGCGGCGACGTTAAAGAACGGCGGCAACGGCGGCGGCGGCAGCAGCAGCAACAGCAGGCACTCGTCCTCGTTGGTCAAGCTGTCCAACACGGGCAACCTGCTGGCGGGCGCCGTGGCGCGGACGTTCGCCGGCATGGTTCTGATGCCACTCACGGTAATCAAGGTGCGGTACGAGTCCAACCTGTACTCGTACACATCCATCGCGGCCGCGGGGCGTGACATCTTCCGCGCGGAGGGGCTGCG
The DNA here is from genome assembly GCA_001447215.1 of Diaporthe aspalathi. Classification (NCBI taxonomy): domain Eukaryota; kingdom Fungi; phylum Ascomycota; class Sordariomycetes; order Diaporthales; family Diaporthaceae; genus Diaporthe; species Diaporthe aspalathi. The sequence continues at coordinate 131,872 of LJJS01001739.1, forward strand.
CGGGTTCTTCTCCGGCTTCGGGGCGACGGCGATGCGCGACGCGCCGTACGCGGGCCTCTACGTGCTGTTCTACGAGCAGAGCAAGAAGCGCCTGAGCTCGCTGACCGGCGGCGGAGATGGAGACGCCCTCACAGAGCCTCTCGGCATGGCCAAGCTGGCCAGCCCGGCGATGGGCGTCTCGACGGCCGCGACCATCAACTTCGGCTCGGGCGTCATCGCCGGCGCCGCGTGCTCGGCCATCTCGAACCCGTTCGACGCCGTCAAGACGCGCATCCAGCTGCAGCCGGGCGTGTACCGCAACACACTCCACGCGGCGCGCATGATGGTCGCCCAGGAGGGCCTGCGCAGCCTGGCCGACGGGCTCGCCCTGCGCATGAGCCGCAAGGCCATGAGCTCGGCCCTGGCGTGGACTGTCTATGAGGAGCTCATACGGCGGACCGAGATCGCGCTGAACCCCAAGAAGAGGAAGGAGGGTGTGCTATGATGATCGGTGTATTTGTTATGATGGCGACGGAGTTAAGCGGCTTGCACCCGGCCGTCGCCCGCAGGATTCATCTATTTGGGGTTGCATCAAAACCGGCGTTTTGGTCGGGGGAAAAATGGGATGAGATACCACGCCATTCAATGATTATTTTCGAGAATCCTCCCCAACTGTTCCTTGCGTTCTACACCGTGACAACATGATCGGAATGCTCGTACTTCCATTTGACGGTTCAATTGTGGTAGATGCTGGCCTCCAGAATGAAGCCTCCAAATTGTGCTCGTTTTCTTATTACCGGAACTGCGATCACACTTATGTAATATGTATGCACGGTTCTTGAAATTGCCGTACGATCTGGAAAAGCCAGGGGCGTTCCAAGCTTCCAAGCTTCCAGGCTGCCAATCAACGAGTAACAGCTGCCAACATCAAATCTGGAGAAAACGGGGCCTACACCCTCAATCAACACCTGCCTCACCTCGCCGACTTCCTCTTCGGCTTGGCACCGGCTTTCCTCTTTCCCACCTTTTGCTTCAGGTCCTTTGGTTTGGCGTCGCGGGAGCTTGCACGCCGTCCCTCGAAGACGAAATCCTCAGGCTTCTTGAACCCGGCGGCGAGTACGCCCGCGCCCTCCTTCCTGTCCTTGCTGGGGTTCTTGTCACCCCTGCCGGTCCGCTCGCGTTTCTTGCCGCCCGTCTTCGCTATACGGGCCTTTGCAGCCGCGGAGTGACCAAGAAGCTTGCCAGCGCGGCCCGCCATGGTCTGCTCCTCCGCGGTGAGCTTTGGCACGTATCTCGTGCCCTTCTTAGCCTTGTTGCTGGCTGCAAGTGCAGCGCTCCTCTCTGCGTTCTTCTTGTCCATGGCCCTCGCCGTCTTGTGCGGTGCCTTGCACCGACTCACCCGCAGCTCTCGCGGCAGCATGGGCGGGAACTTTTTGCCGTTCAAGAGCAAAGCGGCCTCCACTGAATTACCATCCTGTGTCATAAAAGTCAGTAAACCTGCGCCCCGGTTGCCCTCCGTAGCTAGATCTGCACTTACATAGAATTGCACGTAGGCAATTCCCTTTCCGACCCTCGTTGTTTGGTCCCTGATGACACGCACACTCTCAACCTTTCCGGCATGCTTGCCAAAGTTCCGCCAGAGACCCTCCTCAACATCCATGGGGACCTTGGTGCGCTTGCGTTTTTCAGTTTGTTCCTTGCCGTCCTCGTCCACCTTCACATTGAGCACTGTCTCGTCGTCCACGAAACCGAGGTTGCCAACGAAGACACAGCGCCGGTGGTCAACGGGAGCGGGATGCGCAACACTGTCCACCCGCAAGTGTCTGTCTAACACGACTGTGCCGTTCAGCTTCTCGCAAGCCGCACGAGCGACTGCGGGGGTGCTGTATACAACGTATGCGTTGACAGACTGTGTGGTGGACTCCATGAGGCTCTTGGTAGCAAATGCGGCGCGTTTCGGCATCGCCGCCGTCGAAAAGGGGAGAGAGCGGAACCGCAGAGATTCGAGCGACTGTGGTGGCGTGGCAGTCTTGTCGAGAAAAGAAGAAAGGTGCGCCATGAGAGTCTTCTTCGCCTTCTTTGAGCTGGCAGCTTCAATTGAGACATTGGAGAGGAAAACAGTCCGCGACGCCTTCTCGATCTCGTCGACCTCCTTTTTCTGCGTAAGCGACTCGTGCACAGGAATTTCGCTGTCAGAGTCGTCCTCGGCATTTTTCATCTTGGCGTCTCCAGCCTCGTCGTCTGCGCTGCCGTCAGGTTTCCTCTTCTTGCCAGCATGTGGCTCATCATCGCCGAGCTTGTCGAAATATTTGCTTTCCAGGTCGTGGAATTCATCATGCTTCCTTTTCTTTTTCTGCTTGCGCTCGTGCGCCTGGGCTTCGGCGAGTATTTGAGCAGCGATTTCCCGCTCGTCATCGTCGCTAGCTGCTGGCGCGGAAGCATCGCTCGAATCTTGGTCATCTGCATCCTCCGCAGCCTCCTCCAGGTCGCTGGCGTCAGACAAGTCCACGTCGCTTTCGTTCTCGTCTATGCTGGAGAGCTCTTCGTCATCCTCCTCTTCGTCTTCACCGTCGGACTCCTGTCTGGCATGTGCGGCGGCCAACTCGGAGTAACGCGATTTCGGCGGAGCTTGGACCGGCCCTGAGCTCGTTGAGAAGAGAGCGTCGAGAGTAGGGTCGATCTTCTTGGCCGAAGCCGACAAGAGGGTATTCCTGCTCCCAATTAGCAAAAGATTGTCTGCGATTCTGGGCCTTTCCGAATTGAAGACTCACTTTGGTTTTCCCATGGCGCCACTCAACGAGAGAAACAGGAAGGGAACAGGAAGGAGTGAGAAATGCGCGCGGCGTGGTCGCCGTTTCGTCGTGTGCTGAGCCGGGATCGCCTCCCAATTTTCCTCTCTGCTCCGGCCAAACACAGCAAAAATGGGAGATCGAGAAGTTCTGCGCCGGCTTATCGCAGCTATCGATTGGCCGCTAGTGCGGTGCCACCGCGGCAGGCAGCCCGCACCCACGCCTTTGCGCTCTCTCCTCCCCCGGGCTCTCTCAGTCAAGCTGGAGGGAAACTGGCGCGGGTGGTCACCAGCGCTCTGCCGTCGCCGTCCTTGATTTCCTCCTCCCCTCGACCATGCACCACCCACCACCGCTCTTCCACACCCCCAGGTTGGCTCAGCACTCTCGAAACGGCCAGATGTGATCTTGCATAGCTTCATGCTACTGAGCTGGGTCACAGATCATTTGCACCTCCTCTCGCCTTCTCCCTCTCCGCCACTCACCGTCATTGTCCGTCGCCCAGCAGTTGACCTGGTCCCTCGTCACCTCGGCTCTCCACGAGGTTGCGCTGACAACACCACCCACGCCATATCCTTTCCCTTGCAGAGATATAACCACTGTGTCGAGCTTCCCAGCCACTCTTCAATTCCCCACCAAACATGGCAACAGGCGGCACGGCGCCGCCCATTGCTATGGCCAATCACCCCCACTCGCTGCTGGACCAGGACAGCACCGTGTCGAGCCCTCTCAGTGAGGTCGAAGACAAGGATGCGGAGCCTGATGACATGGACATGGACATGAACAGCAACCATTCCGACGGCGACGAGCCTTCCAATGCTGAAAATGGCCGCGCGCACGCCCCCGCCGCCCAACCAACACACGACGACTCCGACTCCAACCTCTCAGAAATCGAGACGAACGACTCCGAAGCCGAAACAGAGCGCTTGTTCAACACCCCGCGCAAGAACAATACTCAGCCGAGCGACCCAATTTCGAATGCGAAAATTGACAAAAGACGGTCACCCGAGAAAGCTACCCAGGTTTTTCGGAGGAGCTCGAGCAACTTGCATGGGAAGACACAAGCTGGCCGCGGAGCCGAGTCTGGCGGTGACGATAATGATGGTCTCTCCGATGACCGCCATGATGCCGACGACGAAGATAAGGGCTCCACTCTCGACAGCGAAGCGGATTCTGAGAAAGAGGAGGGAGCAACACGGGCAAAGGCCTCACGAAACCAGCGTACCAAGTCGCAAGAGTCAAACATCATTGCGAGCTCTACACTTGCTGGGAGTGGTAGTGACCACTCCTTGGTAGACTCAAGAAAGCGCAAAAGATCGTCTGGGGCAGAACGATCCGATTCTACCCAACCACTGCGGAAAAGGACTGCCTCAATTCCGGAGCCAGGAGACGAATCGTCTTCCCTCTCCAAGATAGAGTCAGAGGATGTTGCTTTAGGTAACGTCATGGGGAATAAGAGCGCTGAGCACACCGCCGACGAGGACGAAGAAGAAACAGCGATCAAGAGTGCCACGGACATTGCAGACTCGGTCGAGCGGCCGACAAATGAGGCCAGCAAGCCGAAGAAGTCGAAGCGCAGCACGAAGAAGCGAAAGGCCTCGTCAGAAACCGCCGAGGAGGCACAAGAGGGCGACGAGCCTACAGCAACACCAATTCAGACTGTTGAGGACGAGCAGGCCGAACCTGGAGTTGATGAGGAGGCCGAGGCCGTACATAAGAACGAGGAAGAAAGTGAGTATCGACGTCTATTTGCTCCTGATTTTGACGTAGGTATTGCGGCTGACCAGTTTGCCTCAGTGGAGAAAAAACGCAGTGCTTTTGATCAGCTCTCATCAATCGAGAAGAACTTTGCGGTATTAAGGGATCGGTACGTCGACCATTGGGGAATTGCGACGCCCGAGAGTCAACACTGACAGGTCTGCGACAGGCTGTACGAAGAGCGACTTGCACAGCTGAATGAAGAAGAAGCGATGCTGACAGGCGAAAATCCCACACACCCGGAGTACCTGGCTATGATGCATTGCATCGACAGCCGCCGAGACGAGAGGGTAAGAGTTGTCGAACTCGAGTACAAGTTCAATATGGAAGCTCTGGACCGTTGGGCGGTGGCCCGGCGGGCGCAGATACTGTCTCAATTCTTCCAGAGCGCACGCGAACTAAGAGAAAAGTACGTGGACGAGCTCGGCAGACAATGGTACGAGATACAGCACGAGCGCCGGCGCAACGCCAATCCTATACCAGACTACGGCTTCCGCTTCCCCAAATCGAAGGCAGAACAGAAGAGGCACGCGATCGCGCAAGGAAAGGAAACGTCGATACTGGCTGGCGTTGCTCAGCACTATGGATTCCCAGCAGCGCCAGACATGCGCGGTGCATCATCGGCAGAGGTCGAGGACGACTTTGAAGCAATGAGCGTAGGTTTCATCAAGTCAGGATTTTGCCTGAATGACGAGCTGACTGTGGTGGCAGCGAGCGCGTCTGGGAACGTACCCGGGCGTACCACAGCGCATGCAACCTGCTGCTCTGCATGACTATGCCGCTGCGGCACAGTTCGGGCAGGCCCTTGGGCCTGCGGGTCAAGAGTACATCGAGAGCCACGCGTGGGCGAACCCAAAACACCCTGCTCATGGCGCGGCCCCTCGGCGCCAGTCACACGGTGCCTATGCGGGCCCTCCGGCCTTGATGGGCCACGCGAGGGCATCACACCAACCTGCGGGTGGAATGTGGTTTGCCAATGGTCAGATGAACGGGGATGCCAACCACCGACATCTCGGAGCGGAGCCGGAGCCGGCGCACCCACGGAGAACGGTCGAGACGGTCAAATCCAAACGGGAGATAGTCGCATGACAAGAGGATAGGAAGATGGGTGTGGCAATCACGACGTCCCATCTCCTTTCCATCTGATTGCTCTGCAATAGAGCCGTGTCGCGCCGATGATTTCCCCATTAAGTATCCGGAGAATGCCATCTGGGATACTCTGCGGTGGAACCAGGCCGTGCGAGGCTATTGCAAGATGCGTTGCGATCAAGGTTCATGCAGAGAAGCCTCGCCAAAGTCCGAAACAAATGGGTGTGTGCTCTCGCTCACCTTGCCCTCCGTTTGAGCCTCCGTTTGAGCCTCCGTTTGAGGTGGAACACGACCGGGTGATGCGCAGGCGTCGGTGCTGTTTTTTTACTCGGAATTCACGATACCCGTGGCTCAGAAGGCTTCCTAGTTATTTGGTTTTGGAAGTGGCATACTACTGTTACTGTGTGCCCTGGGATACCAGCATGGCGGCTTGCTTCCACAGTTCAGTATTTGTTTGGGAGGCCCTGCCAGACAAAAGTGGCCCATGGACGGCCCCTTTTCATGGTATTATTTTGCATTTTGTTATACTATGATCGGCTTCGGGCGGGTCTTCAGGAATGGCGTTGGAGGCACTATCGGGACATAGGCCGGCAGCGGGAATGAGATCCCATGTTCTTCTGGGGCTCTGTAGATACATCTTTTTGTGCTTTGTACATGGGCCCGTCAACGAGACGCTGCCAGACACATTAAGTTATCAAAACGTGTCAGCAAGCACGGAGATCCTCCAAGTGACCATCGTTCTTCCCTTGCTCTTCATTATCTCGGCATGCGGCTCGTCATGCTTGGTGAAGTGTCTGTTGTAGTGTTGTCCTGCAATGGACCGCCTGAGACATGGGGCGGCGGCTCGTTTCATTTCTTGGGGTTGTTGATCTCCTGTGCCTGGTGTACTGGCACCTCTGGCACCTTGACGTCCTCGAATTCGTCCTGACCGACTGCCCTGATTGTGTACCAGTCTTGCCCGGGAGCAAAGTTGTCAGCTAGTCTTTCACTTTGCAAGATGTTTTGATTTTTTATTCTTGGACGTACAGATTCCCGCAGCCACACCAGCTATCGCCAGGCCTGTCACGGCATTCTTGACCAGGTATGGGCGGCGGGCGCGGAGGAGGGCGGCGGACTGGGCGTTCTTCCGGGTATAGTAGCTCGAGTGGTCGATGCTGTCGGCGCGGCGGAGCCGGCGATCGTCAGTCTCTGTGCTCAGGGCCGAGATATAGATGGCGTTGCTGTGGTCGGAGCGGGACGAGAAACTTACCCTGCCATTATGAAGGGTGTGTAATTCTAAGAGCAGACAGACACAGTGGAAGATTGTGCATGGGAGACCGATGCAGGAGAATGAATTGCTATGCGATGGGAGCCTGACTGGCAACCAAGTCAACCCATCAGATGTTCATCTCTGCACCCAAAATACCGGGTTACATAAGCTTTTCTTTAGTACTGGTGATCTCATGTGGTCTAATGGCTGTTGGACGGGATCCGTAGGGCCTAGCAGGGCCTAGCAGGGGGAAGCAAGGACCACAGCAGCAACGCCCAATTACGTAGCTCTCTCCAAACGCGCCTGGTCCACGTCCCGCAGGCTGGCGCTTGGGGGGGCCGCATTGGGGATTTCCAGAGGTCAGGTACCTCCACCCCCCTGCTCTCACGCTGTGTGGACAAGAAAGAACCGACCCCAGGCTTCTTTCTGCTACTTAGTCTACCATGGCATTTCATCAACCTGCCAAAGCTCACATGCAGCCTCACTCCCAACTCCACCCATCCACCCAACCCACCACCGCATTCAACCTCTCACACCTGGGGCACGACTTGATGGGTTCCCAGCGCAGACAACTGCGAGGACAAGCCCAGTTTCTCGCATCCTCCCAGTCTGCCCTGCCATCTCTCGACCCTCCAACGGCTCGACATTCCCTTTGAAACCCGTCAAAATAATGCGACGGCGCTGTCTTGGCCAATATCAGCATCCCGCCGTACCACATCGCATCGCATAACTTCGCAGCATTGCCAACTGCCACTGACGCAGAGAGGCAAGTGACTACACATCGGGCCTGTCAAGTTCACTTCCACTCACTCCCAGTCACGCACTCTGGCAGCCGCCATTCAACCACTGACTGGCCTTTGTCGGCCACCCAAACTTGCACGTCTCAGACCTGGAGAGGCTGCAAACCCTCCATTTCTCCTGCCACTTCGTAGAGTAGAGGCGCGCGTTGAGGCCTGCGACCATTGTGTGCCCTTTCTTGCACCCACTTCCAGAGAAGAGACACTCGGGGGCCGTCGTGCCAGCCCACCTGCCGCCCGCCCATCATGGCCGCCGACACTGTGCAGTCCGTGAGCGAGCAGCTCAAGCAGTTGAATGATGCCCGCAAGGCCATCCTCGTCGACACCAGCTACTACAAGTCCATCATGAACGGCATTCTTCCCCTCGCCGCCCCGAACTCCACCCTCGAGCTGCGCCGCTGGGCTGCCGACTTCATCGCCGAGGCCTTCGCGACTCCGACACTCCCTAATAAGGACAAGGAGGTCATGAGTTTCCAGGTGTTGCCCGTGCTCAGGAGCCTGCTGGAGACCCCCAAGGAGGACCCATATGTGCTTAAGAGCGTTATTGCTGCCTCGGCTAGCATCTTCCCCCATGTCTTGAGATGGATGTACGTCCCATGTTTCTCTTTCTGCGAGCCACCTAGGCCGTGCAATTACTGGTGCTGGTGGTGACAATGCATCTGCATCCCATGCGAGCCGCCCAGTCACGCGCGCCTTGAGGAGCTGTCCCCCGACACTATTTGCTTTGCTGACCCTTGGACTCTCTTCAGAATACACAACCCATACGAGCGCTCGCCCTGGGACAATATGGTCACGATCAAGCAGAAAATATTACGGATCTGGGATGATGCTGCCCCGGCCGTCAAGCTGTGTTGTATTAAATTCGCACAGCGTGTAGTACTCGCGCAGACAACAGCAACCAGCATGGAAAAGGTGCGAGCGACCTTGTCATATTACAGTATCTACTATAAGGGGGTTACAATATTGACCATGAGCAGCGTATAAATGGCCTGGAGATCTCTCTGGGAATGATCACCCCTGGCCACCCATTTCTCGACCCAAGACAGCTCGAAGCAGAGGCTACTGGCCTCCTGGACAGGATGCTCAGTGTGCTCCAGGACAACAGCAGGTATGCTTGTGTGCCGCAGTGAGCTGTACTTTGTGGTCGCCATACTGACTCATTGAACCGTGCCGTAGTGATGCACTCATTGTAGATGGCACACTGAACTGTCTGCCTATTCTTGTCCGCACACGACCATCCACGTCTACTCGCATTCTCAATGCTGTCATGAGCTTCAATCCGCTCAAGCTGGCCAATTCCCCCCTGACCCCCAAAGTCCGTGTGTTGGTCAAGTCGATGGAGAAGACGACACGCATGCTGCTCATACATCTTCTGAAGCGGTACGAGCTCCCTTCCATCCCCTGAGACTGGCAATTCTAACAGCTCCTAGGGATCCACACGGTCAAAATGCCCCGCGGATACAGCAACATGTAGAAAGACTCATGCGCTCTAGGGCAGAGATCCTTGATGATAATGGGCGCAAGAGAGCGCTGGCTGAACAGCAAGCCGCATATGCTGGCGGTGATGTGAAGAGGCAAAAGATAAGCCCCCAGCACGCAGTGCCGCAAGTGAATCCGAATGCCCCGGGGCCAAATAGTCTCGCGGCTATCTACACCCTCACAGACAGTGTAGGTCTACAAGGCTTTGATGCCACCCAGGTACCAGCGAACTTGACAAACAGGGTCGTCGTGTCAACTCTGGCGAGGGTGGATCTTCAAGCCCTCCAAGGGGCCATCCAAGCAGTCCGTGAACGGTTGGCCATCAAGGAGGCAGCTCGTCAACCAGCTCTCAACCCAGAGACGGCGCCACTCGATGTAGAAGAGGATGACGACGAGTACGAACCCGATTTTACCATAGCAGAGGATGAGGAGCAGATCAAGAACAAACTGGACGGCAAGCCTCGCGACGAGGAGCAGCCCCAGATCGACCGTGCATCTTTGACACTAGGCACCTACAAGTTACCCTCGCCGCCTCCACTGAACCCCGATAGTGCATCAGCAGCCGGCCAAATGGTCATCGCGCGGGTATTTGACGCCTTGCGAGTACTGGAGGAGCCGGCGGCGAGGAAAGTCCGAGGCGGAATCAACCGGCTGGCCGCGAGCTCATACGATAAGGAATCGATATTGACGTTCATTACACGACTGGGCACGCGGGCCATGGCCGGCATAGAAGATGTTCAAGTCAAGGACGAGGCAAGCGCCGCCCTCGTGCTCCCTTCACAGTCGAGCGGTGACGTCATCCGCGAGCGTCTCTACGCATACGTCCTGGAGGACTTCCGACGCCGCATCGACATCGCTGTCTCATGGCTGAACGAGGAGTGGTACTGCGACCACGTGCAGAAGAAGCAGAACAGCAATGCACCCATGCACTATCCAAAATGGGCCACGAGGCTCGTTGACGGTTTCTTCCCGTACCTGAATCCGCAGGACAAGGTACTCACTCGGTTCCTGGGCGAGATGCCTGAGCTGAACACTGCCATCCTCGGCAAGGTGAAGACGCTCTGTGGTGACCCGTCCATGGTGGAGCTCGCCCTGAAGAGTCTCCTCTACCTAGTGGTCATGAAGCCGCCAGTGAGGGACTTGGCCTTGGACACTGTCCAGGATATCTGGGTTGAGTGTGAGTTCAACCTGAACTTGTCTTTGACTTCACAAACATGTTGAAAGCTAATGAAGCCCACGCAGATGAGGACGCTAGGCCGATGGCAGCCAAATACCTCACAAAATGGCGCCCTGGCTTCATCGAATCCCAGACCGGGGGCGGCAGCGGCAGCGATGCACCTTACGTACCTGCAGTCGCTGCTTGAACTCACCTTTGACGGATCGTCCATTTCCAGGGCTCGCTGTTGAGCAGTTGGTATTAGAAACTGAGATAGAGGGCTCATCCCGGTGTCAATTTCACGGCATGGCACGGCATGGCACGGCACGGTAGCATAAGGTTGGCAGGAGCATTGCGGGAGGGATATAGTTGCGATTGAGCCCCGGATGTTTTACTGTGGCTTTGCGTGTGTCCTTCGCGGCATATGAACTTCAAAGGAAAGTGGGGGGGGTTTGATGGGGAAGAGCCGAATGGCATGCTCTTAGGATTATCTGCCCCAAGGTCTGTTGCATCACAGCAGGCAGGAGCCAGCGCTGAAGTGAGCACTTTAGAGGAGTATACGATGCGGAATAGGCAGTAGTCAAGCACTCTCCAGGTCTGAAGGCAGATGAAGAGCGCTTCTCAATTCATGATGAAAGATAGCGGAACATTGTAATCTGCATAGACCAGAAGCCCTTGGCTTTCAAACTGCATCATTCTCATCTGATTCCTGGTTCATGACTTGTATTTGCGGGTGTTGAAATAAAACCCAGTGTATATTGACTTGGACGTGAACATGTTTCCGAATGCCCTCGTTTCCTCTAATCTCAACATCCGGCCTCGTCGCGCACTCAGACTAAGAAGCCGCCCAAGATGTTCGTGGTGTTTATCTCATCTAGTAAGTCCCAGGGTGTGCGTCTCAACGCGGAGGCCGACCATCATCACATCGAGTCTTCTAGTTCCACGTGAGAGAAAATATGGGTAGCGGGCTTTTTGCTTTCACAGCATCCATGGGATGGGGGGCAGCCTTGTCTTTGAAACAAGTAGTACGTGTGCGTATTCACCCGCCCCTTTCTTCTCCACGATGGTTATGTTGAGAGCCCGGGGGAGGGTGACTTAGTTGACTGGTTGACCCGCGGTCACAGGCCATATTTAATACTGGATGTCACCTTGATTGTGCTTCAAGAGGAATGAATACAGTGCAATGTAATTTGTCACCTCCGACTCGCCTACTCACTCGGTATCACAGCCCGACTGCTATTGGAACAAAAAGCCCCCATCATTGACATACAGTAGTAGTACATGGGGTTTCCATCCACAATCGATGCATTTATTCCCCTTCCTTGCGCCAGAACCACCCAATTCTCTCACCCGGATTATTCGAATCACTAATGGGGATGTCGAAGTAGCAGCGAAGGGACAAGACACACGCACCCGTCTAGTGATGTTGAACACCAACCGTGCAATGAAACAAGTCATAAGCATATTCATATACGACCGACCACTGGCTTCTCCTAATGGCCTCCTCTTTCAAGGCTCACTGAACAAACAAGACAACAAAAAATTCTTTTCCCCGATATGCCTTGATGATATATGAACCGCGAGTTATACCCTATGCATGCATGCGTTCGTTCATCACACGTCATGACGGTTGATTACTTCCCAGGCTTGTTGCGGCCGCCGCTCTCATAGCTCAGGTCCAGGCTCCACAGCGAATCCCATATCACGCTCCTCCTGTTCTTCTTAGGGGGACTGCCGCCGCTGCCTGCAGGCTCCGGGGCCTCGCTTTGCTGCTGCTGCTGCTGGAGTGGTGACATTAAGGGTGGTGGTCTCGGGCGTGCTTGCGCCAGGGTAGGAAGCCGGAGTCGGCGGCCCTGCTGGAAGAGAAGAGAAGGGGTTTTCATCAGCCAAAACGAGGCCTCACTAGGGCCCGAGCAGGTCATCAATCTCATTATTGCGCACCTCGGTGCCCGCGGCCCTGTCTGGTAGCAGCCGCTGCCCCTGTTGTTCCGCCTCTGCAGCGGTGGTAGTACCTTCGGCTTGGTCTTGAGCATGGGCTTCGCCCCCGCCGTTTGTCTGCTCCGTGGTGCTTGGTGCGGCCTGGCCGCTGCTGGCCTCGGCGGGCGGGTCGGGCGACTCTGCCGGTGCCGCCCGGATGGAGTTGGCTCCGCTGGCGAGCCCGCTGCCCTTGCCGCCGCCGCCGCCGCCGATGCCAAACGGCAAGGCCTTCTTAGAACTTGTGCTGGAGCGACGACTCTCGAGGCTCTTAGACAGCGTCTTGCTCACTCCATCAATGCCGGTTGGGCCACGGCCCCCCAGCCCGAGGCCCTTCCCAGATGCTGTCCGAATCTGTGTTCGTTCCGCCACTGCGTCGACCTTATTCGCAGCGACGGTGCTCTTCCCAAGCCCCGGAGTCGAGGGTGCGCCTGGTTTGTCCTCGTGGGCATCGATGAGATACCAGCGCAATCCGTCGGAAAGGTCGAAGGGGTTATCATTCTCGTCGTCTACAGAATCTGTTTCTGCGGCGCCGTTACCCGAGGCCTGGTTACTAAGGCTCTTGGACAAGTCGACAACCCGCTCTTGAATGCGGCTGATACGGGCGAGCAGCCACTCCCTGTTCCGCAGGCGATGCGCTTCTTGCTCGTGGAGGAAATAATGCGGGAACCCAATGTTAAAAGCCGCCCAGGCCCCGGTCATCTGATTCCTAGTCGGCAGGAACAGGGCAAGGTCGCCGTCCTTGAAATTCTTGAAGGCGATCTTGTCATGGGCGTCCTTTTGAAGAGCATGGGCTTTGTCACGGTACGATCGAGCATCGCGCTGAAGCCGCCGGGCCATGTGTTCGATGTCCTTGACCCGCTTGTAGACGGTTTCTATAAGCGCGTCCATGTCGAAGCTGCCAAGCTCCGCCATGAAGGTCTCGTATTTCTCCTCCTCGGCGGCCGCGTCAGAGTTGTTCATCCAGTACAGCAGCTCTAGATCACTGCTGTCTGGCGTCTGGGCAAGAGTGCCTGACCGGCGGAGTGAAGCACCGGGGTCGACGGAATCGTTGAGATTCTGTACAGAACGCTCGGCGCGCGGTATCTTCTGGATAATCACAGTACCATCCTGTCGTTTCACCGAGTAGCCAAGCCTTTCTAGTAGGCGCCGGAGACGATCGTTTTGCGTGTAGAGCTTCTGGGTGAGGTCTTTGGCGTGCTCCGTTCGTGCCACAAATCGGGCCGTGAGCACATCAAGTTTGAGCTGAGACTCTTCGAATTTGCTCTTGAAGAGATGGAGTTCCTCCTCGAGGCTTCCGACTTGGGATTGTTTCGAAGCAAGGTCTTCCGTTAGTGTCGTGATCTTCCTCTCATCCTCTTCGAGCCTCTTTCGCAGACTCTCCGAACCGGTTTCCCCATCCGCAATCTTGACCCTGAGTTCATTGAGCTGGTTGCGGGTCTCATCGAGCTCGCCTTCGAGTGCTGCAACTCGGGCCTTCTCCTCCCCAAGCTCCTCTCGGAGCTGCATTGCCGAGCCCTCTTCCCTGGCCAGAGATTCTTTAGCTGTCAAGATCTCTGCGCGGAGGTCTTTGATCGTCACTTCAGCCGAATGCAGGTCAGAGTGCACGAGAGAGATGTTGGCCTCGACATCTTGAGCCTTCATGAGAACTTCGACACACTTGCTGGCCATGCTTTCGATTAGTTCTTCTTGGTCCTCTGGGATGCTAGCCCCCGGATCGAGTTGGCGGTGCAGGTCCTGCAACACCCGCAATTGAGACTCTGCAGCCTGTTGGGCAACCTCCAGCTGGTGGCTTTGGTTCTTGTTGTCGTCTTGCAACGACTTGTTTTGTTTCTGCAGTTCCTCAATTTGTTCCCGCTGGAGTTTGGATTCTTTCCTGAGGAACTCGACCTGGCCTTCATACTTGAGCTTCTCGTCGCGTCGCTCCTTGGCCAGCTGCGCCTTCTCGTCCTCGAGGGCTTGGACTCTGTCGTCGTAATGCGCCTTCTCATTCTCTCGGGATTCGCCGAAATGTTCCATCTCGTCTTCAGTGTCCTCAATCCGCGCCTTGAGGTGCCTGATCTCGTCTTCGAGTGACTTGCGCTCCTCAACGAATTCCCTCTTCAGAGCCTCCATGTTCTCCAAAAGATCCTTTTTGGTAGAGTTGGCTTCGTCGATTTGGCCCTTGACAGTCTCGTGCTGGGTTGTGCGCGCACTGAGGTCCCTCTGGAAAGCCGCGGACTTCTCCCTCTCAGCGCTCAGTTCGCTTTCAAGCTGCTGGATACGTGACACAAGGCCCTCTGGGACGTCGGCTGACGAGCGCCTGCGGTCCTCGGGTATCCTCTGCACTGACGCGCTCGACCCGCCGCTTCGTTCCGGAAGCTGCTGGCTTGGGGATTGGAAAATGTTTCCGAATGCAGGCCTGGAAGCCTGGCTCTGCCTATGCAGCAAGTCCTCCAAACGTCGCACGCGGCTTTCGGCTGTCTTGAGTTTGTTATCGACCCGCTTATTTTCTTCCTGGAGAGATCGAACAACGTCCTCGTCGCCCCGGATCAGCAAGCCACTCCGGCCCAACGACGCCTCATGGATGCTCCCATTCTTGAAGGCCTTCAACCGTTTCGATTGCTGCTTTGTCGGGTTGTTCAAGTCCACAATGAGCTTTCCAATGTCGTTGAGCAGATCCTGCTCGGCCTTCTGCTTCTGGAGAGACTCGTAGAAGTCGGTCAATTCCTGCTTGGTCATGGTCGGCCACTCTTCCTCCTGTCCCAGTAGGTTGACTTCCAGGCCGGCGACATTGCCTTCGCTGGATGTCGTCTGTGGACCGTAGAGGTTCTCAACAGTCTTGAGCCACTTTTTTCTCCTCTTGATCTCCTCTTCTTGGAATAGAGCCATTTCGTTTGCCAGAGTAGACGCGTCCACCTTTACCTTCTCGTACCATTCGCCTCGCCTCAGCGCCTCTGCGCTGAAGGATGCATACATGAAAGGGACTTGCTGGATGAGCCTCAAGTAATCAAACGTGGCAAGTTCCTCCTCTGAACCGAGCACATTGATCTGAGACTTGACGGCGGTTGTGAGAGATGTTACGTCCGTTATACTACGCATGAAGTCTACGGACTCCAAGGCGAGGGTATTCCGCGTCCGTGTTGCATACCGAAGCATTTCATCCATCTCAGAGGCCCTGGCCCGGATACTGGGCAACAGTCGCTCTGTGTGGGTGGCGGCAAGTTTGGAAGCCTGCAAAAGATCCCGCGAGGTGTTTGTGAGCTCCATGGCCGTCTCATAATCGGCATCCACCTTTTTGGCTACAGCCTTGATGTCCTCGAGTAACTGAGCGGCCTCGCCGTCATGGGACATGGCAGACCTTTCTATGAGCCGCTCAAAATCGTGAGTGACGTCCCGGCAGTCCTTGAACATGCGCGTCGCCGTCTTTTCCAGGTCGCTTACGCGCTGGTTGAACCTTCGCAGCGCCTGGGGTGCCCGTTGTCCTGTCATCCTCGTGGTGTCCAAGTCCAGGAGGTCCTCCAAGGTCGGCTGGCGGACTGCGCCATTCTTGGAGCTGAAGCTCCTCCCTGTCATGAACGAAGCCATCCCCGGAGATATGGGTATGCTCCGGGCAAGGCTCAGGTATGACTGCCAGTTCTTGACGAGTGTGTTGTACTCCAACTTGGCAGGATCCGCCCATTTCCTGAGCTCGTTATATTTCGGTTCCACAGACTTGATCACAGTCTCAAGGTTTGCGATGGCAGCATCAAGGCACCGCAGCATGACATCCATCTCGCCGTATCGGTCTCTTGTGGCCTGCGCCATCGAGGCACAGTCGTCTACGACCCTCCCAGCCCAAGCCCGGCGCGACCTGAATAGTTCCTGCCATGATTGCAGTGATTTCGTATCGTTGATTCGGTTTGGGGGCTCTGGCAGGCTGTGTGGCTTGGGAATCGCGATTTCGACGTTGACCGAGGACGGACTGCCAGGGGCCGTGGGTTGGGATGTCCGAATGTCGTAGATATAGATTTCCTTCTAAACTCGATGATTTGCAAGTCAGTGACCACCACCCAGGCCCTGCAGTTTTCGCAACCCTCTGGGGGGCGCGGGGAACCGTACCTCAGACGGAAGGTCCTGTTGTTTCAAGGGTTTCCCTTGAGGCGTAAGTGCGATAAGATATTGCGAGGGTATAGAGCTCTCTCTCGACACGGCAGCTTTGAAGTCATCGATCCTGCGCGCAGTTCCTCGTCAGCTCGGCGAGACAAAGCAGTGAGACAGCGAGGGGGTTGAACGAACGTTGTGAGATGTGAGGTATCGAGTTGCAGCTGCTGGCCCGAGCTTGAGAAGCAGAGGGTCGCCATCGTCCATGGTAAAGACTGAGCGCATCGCCAAAGGACAAAAAAAGGAAGGGTATGCCGCCTGATCGCCTGTGCCAGGAAAGGGAGAAGTTATCCTCGGCTCATTAGGTGGGAGGTAAGAGGGTCGTATTAGGTCGATGGACGGACGACGGACTGCTGCAATGAGAGTGCTGCCGCGCGTGACCTGGGCCGCTGCGGCTAGTTGTGACTTAACAATCCAAGCCGCCTTAGCAGCCCCTCGGTTGCCCACCCCCCTGTGCGCTCGCTGCGGCAGGCGGACGGCAGCCCCTGGAATAAAGAGTCAGATGTGCTCTCCCGGCATGGCAGAATGACCTCACGCAAGACCACTCAGAATTCGGTGCGCTTGACCTCATCGTCATGTGTTACCTTCAGACGTCGCGAGTCAGGCTTCAAAGGCAAACAGAGTCTCTTGAACTAGGAGAGCACACGGAAGTTTTGAGATGAAAGGTAGCAAAGTGACCTTGGAGCACAGTTTCTCGAAGCATCAACGTCGGACTTCAACTGACCGAAACCCTACCCTCATTGCGCAGTCGCGTGTTAGTGATAGAGTCCTAGCCATAGCTATTCCAATCTCCCCACTTCACAACCATCAGTCTCCATGCGGTGACACCAGATTCCAGATTACACAGAACATCATGCGCCAGGATTGACACTGGGTCTGACTCCGTTTCCGTTTGCACCTGAATAATCCCCGGGATCGCTCAGGTACTGGAGTCATATCGACGCGTCTTTCTTGTTACACACGTCGTCTCCAAACTCGTCTTCGTAGCACCGGTTGCCACACGCACCATGGCAGACCTGCAGATGGAGGACGTACCTCCAGATGGCGAAATCAGCAACGGCCCCTCATTTTCAGACGAAGAGAAGGAAATCCTCGAGCTCTACGACCAAGTCCAAAAGCTAGAGCTGGAGGTATCCCTAGCCAAGGCCAGGGTGCGCCTCGCCGGTGAGTTTTCTCCGTGACCAAAGACGACCAACCCTACCACCAAGTAAAAAGCCCACCGCTGACAGACGGACAGAAGAGGCCGAGGACGCCGGCGGCAACGGCGGCGGCGACCAGCCTCAGGAGGACGACCCGCGCTCGGCCGAGGAGGCCAGGGCGCAGCTCCTCGAGGCGACGTCCCTGCTCACGCTCCGCAACGGCGTCGCGACCAACGTCCTCATCGCGAATCCGCTGCTGCGGGGCATCCACGGCAGCACGGCCGCGTCGCCCATCGAGCAGGACATCCCGCCGTGGGTGGAGGCCCGCGACGCGGCGTCGCGCGACGTCGCCGCGCAGTCGGCGGCCGTGCGGGACGTTCTGGCGCGGCTGACCGAGGCCGAGGCCGAGGTGCTGCGCGCGGCGAGGCGGAACCGCGGCCTGGCCGAGGAGGTGCTCCGCCTCGCGAGGGAGGCGGACCGGCGCGGCGGTGGTGGTGGTGGTGGTGGGGAGGGGCCAGGGGGAAGGGACCCGGCGGCTGCGGCGCGGGTCGCGGAGCTGGAGGTGAGGCTGGCGGCCAGTAGGCAGAAGTGGAGGGTCGTGAAGGGCACGGCAGGCGGCATCGTGGCCGGGAGCGGGGTGGACTGGGTGGCTGACCCGATGCTGAGGGACGTGGTGCTGGACCCGGAGTAGGGGGCGTCTTCTTTGCGCGCCGCGGTGCCGGTCATGTCGGGTTTGCACTGGTACGAGGGCCTTTTCTTAGGGGGTACACGGTGCACAACTCTTACTATTCTGGACCAAGCAGCAGTCAACGGGCACGAGCATCCTCCGCAGGTTGCAACCCAAAGGCAAGGTTTCTCAGGACACTTGTCACTACACGCGGAGAGCTGCTTGTGGCCCGGGGAAGAGTGTTCCGCGCGCGGTGAGCAGGTCAAAGTAAGTCCGATTCCATAATGACCTGTGAGCGAGCATCTCTAACATGTCAAGTTGTGTAACAGGCGACGAAGTCGATAGATCGCCTGCCTAGATGGGACTTCCACACGATCGCGTCTTCAGGCTAACTGTCGTGGAAAGGTGGAGAGGAAAATGACAGCCACAACATCGATAGCCATGGCGCCAGTGACATGTTCACGTCTCTACGGGCAGTCATGTAACACAGGCCTTGGCTACTGTAACAGACGGATAGCCTCATGATCAAGGGTTTGTGCATCGGCTCGACATGTACAACTTCATGAGCGATTATGCGCAGTCACGCTTCATCCGCACTCGGTTGCTGCGTGACGATGGGGTTGAGGTACGCGTCTGCTGCTACTCACGACGGCATCATAAGTAGAAACAACAAAGAGGTAGGCAAGGCCCTTGCCCCACGCGTGCCTTGCCGGCGCGAGGAGACGAGGCCCCCGGCGAAAACCCACAAATGGATTGTGTGCTCGGATGTTTATGTAAGGCCGACTTGAACTCTACACGGCGGACGTCGCCGAAGCGAGCTGAAGGGTTTCGAATGAGACGAGCCGCACACCGCATCGAGTCGACGCTCGATGCTAGAGCAGATAGGCACTACTTGCTGCTCCCTTGCCCACACCTTCCGCCTTGACCTGTGCATGAGCTAAGCATTCGCAACAGAGGCACCACCTGTTTCACGAGGCACCAATACTCATCCACATCTCTGCGTCTCCGGCGCTGAGTGGCGAGCTGGAACAAGAATGTCTGCCGGTTCTAGACGACGCGCCTGATGTCGTTGTGGCACCCGAGACTGCCAAAGGTTTCCTGTCGTGCCAAAACCAAGGTCACCGAGGTGGAGCGATGATGGTATTTGGTTGAACCTACAGTGCGATATCGTACACACCATAGGCATGACCAACGACGGAAGTCCGATGGTAAGAGCTGCTGGTGTTTTGTCTCTTCACGTGCCCCAACGTGGTACATCCATCCCTTACTCTTTTCACGGCCAAGAGCCCGGAGCCTCCTATCCACGCGGCCCGCCAACTGGGAGCTACGTCTTGGCTCCGCGGCCTCTCAGTGCCTGGGGCGATGCTTAGAGCTTGCTGTCACCACTATTCATCCACCTCGTGCAGTGACGATTGCCGCTCGACGCACGTGTCTACAACTTTCGAAAGAAAGCTTATCTGTTTTTTTGGGCCGTTCTGTGCGGGCATGTGCCCAAAATGGTGCCCTCAGGCAATCTCGGGAACGGCCAAGTATTGCACGATTCGTACGTGAGGACCGTTATGGCACGCGATCGCAATGCGTCGGCCTCAACTGTCCGACAACATGGCCGCATCCGTCCTTGACTCGCGTTCTTCGATCCCTTCTTTCAAGTGGCTCGACCCCGTGCAAGATGAGCACAATCTGTCGCTCTCTATCAATCTGAAGAACGAGAAAAGTTCACCCAAATTAAGCATTACTCCTCGACCCAGCGACAAAGAGAGGCCAGAGGGAGGCGCAGCAGATGTTTCGCGTGGTGACGCGACAACATACGTGGAATATCGCATAATTACACCGAATACAGATGACAAGTTGCCGTAAAGCTCCATGACCCTCTCAGTAAACCGCCTGATCCTCATGACCTCGTTGTAGTCCGCGTTCACCAGGTCCCAGGAGCGATCCTCGCCAATCTCGCAGGCCGGGACCAGATTCTGTTCGCAATGCTTTGCTTTCTTCCGAGCCTTGTAACAGCTTTAGCCTTATTAGTATCACATAAACAAAATATGCATCGCGCCTCGGCCTTAGGCTTGATATGCGCATTGGTGAAGACCAATTCGTTCACAAGGACAGACAACGGCGCTTCGACAGACGTCTCCAACCCTTTCCCACGCCAACCCTTGAACCAGGGACTCGGGTAAAGTGCCGGACCTAGATACCGCTAGGGTATCTTTGATCTTGAGGATCTGTGACCCGTTCCGTGGGTCTCATCCGTGCTCTGAAAGTTCGTCCAAAGTCTTGGCAGGCACAGCAAGCTAAATCCTCTGTAGCCACTTGATGTCCGAAATACGAATGTCCACCGCCGGCTGCGGCTGGAGGCGGGCCTACTTCAACAGCTGCGATTGAAAAACCTGGGCTTTCTGCCACGGCTTCAATGGGGCCTCGTTGTAGGCCCTGGGCCTTCACTGAGGCGCTCGACGCCGAGGGGCGGGTCATTCGCCAACAGCCTCAAAGTGCGCACATACATGGACAGCGAAGCAAGACCATTATCCGTCAGTGAAACAGTCATCCTATGGAGTGGCCATGATTTCGGTCGTGGAGAGGACCTCCAGCGGCATCGCCGCATCCGTGCGTGGGCCCCCCCCTTTTCCTCTCGCCCATTATGTGGCTGGCCCCAGAAGAGTATAATTTCGCCAAGATATGGACGAGTGCAAACGTTGTAATATGGTCAAGGTGATTGCCACCACATTCCATATCATGCTAGGGATACGGCTTTGGCCTCGTGTGCAAACGCGTTGTTGGTACGATCATGAGGCCTAAGTACACGAGCAAGATGGAGCAGCGCATGGCCGGTTCCACAATAAGGGTTCAAGTGAAGCTCGAGAATGTGCTTGTGCAGGAACAACGGCATGTCCAACTGCGAGATCGATTCTGTGGACACGGCCACGCACATGGAGACAGTCGACAACAGAGACGACGGAGCAGATAGCCCGGCTCTCAGGCTCGTTCGACTAGTTGAGCAGAACAGGAGGGGATCGGCGTAGGAAGCCTGCAAGCCTACATACGCCCGATGGCACTCATAATTGACGGCTTCACGGTGAATGACTACCGCTATAGCGGTGCACTAACTCTAAACGACAGGCTCCCTATGTATGACCCCGAATGTATACGCGATTCCTTTTCTTCAATTATTGCTTGGGATTCCTCAATACTAAGTGCCCCT